>JAZHYW010061995.1:0-12461 GCA_037355805.1 Ixodes ricinus
TTTTAAATTGCGTGCTGGAATTGAACGAAAAGTGAAAACTTTTTACAAAAATTCAAGCAACGAATAATAAATAGTAGTTATAATGTCGTTTTACCTACTTGCATGTTTATAACACTAAAAAGATATAGACGCTCTGTTTTGAATATCTGAGATTGAGAGTGAGTCAAAAACGCCACACACGACAATCGTCAAAACCTCGTCGTGCTTTCCCGCTTCTGTGATAATCTTTTTTTAGAAACTAAACATGCCAGGAGAAGGCAATAAAATAAAAAGGACTGTTCTTCTTGGAACATGCGCCACAAAATATAAAAATTTGAAGCAAAATAAAAAATACGGCTGCCCCTCGTTGCCTGAATCCAAATGTCACCGCACGTATATACAGGTGTTTTTTTTAAGCAACAGATTTGTTTAAAAAAAGCCGTGAAAGTTACACTTATGCCGCTTGTGGAGGTGAGTTATACGGCCAGGGGGACATATTATAGGGGGCTAATTGTAACGATCAGTCGGCTAATTAATTAAAATTTGTTAATTAACTTTTTATTTATGAAAATAGACATATGGTTCTAATTAGAAACTTACTCAGCGTCATCGAAAATCCCTAAATCAGTCATTTTCTAGAAAGACTTTGAGCACGTGAGAAGCGTAGTAGTGCACTAAAGTTAGCACTCGTGGAGCAGGTACAAGGCTGGGGCTAGATAAGAGACGGAAAAATCGCGCGGGCGCCTTATCGCAACCTCTAGCTTTGTACCTGCTCCACGAGCGGCAACTTCAGTGCACTACTACGCTTCTCACGCGCTCAAAGTCTTTCTGAAAATGACTGATTTAGGGGTTTTCGATGACGCTGAGCAAATTTCTAATTGGAACCATATGTCTATTTTTATTAATTAAAAAAGTTAATTAGCGAATTTCAAATAATTAGCCGACTGATCGTTACGATTAGCCCCCTATAATATGTCCCCCTGGCCGTATAACTCACCTCCACAAGCGGCATAAGTGTAACTTTCACGGCTTTTTTAAACAAATCTGTTAAGCTTAAAAAAAAAACACCCTCTATGCTTCACGACGATGGAGGCTCTTTTTCTAAAAAATAAAATAAAGACCAGATACCTCTCAATAGCCAATAAGACTTTAGGTTTAAAAAATCAATAAAACCATTATAAGTCGACTGAGAACCCCCCCCCCCCTTCCCCACACACACACACACATAACTTATACTCCACCTTCTTCCTTTTCAGTCATAAAAGCTGAAAATGACGATGCGAGAAAATTTCAGCTTCTTCCCGGTTTTTTTTTAGTTTGTGGCATATCTCCCTCTAGACAATTACAAGCATGGCGCCCGGCTGGTGCCCCATGCATGCAACACGTAAAGATTGCGCGTAAACAGAACTTTGACAAGCTTGCAATCGCACGGCCTTGTATACGCACGAGAATATACATTCCGGGGGCCAGTCGCCCTCACTTGCAATTGACAAGGTGAGCACAGCAGCATAGCCTCCTCTATGCTCACAAAGCCTGGCATTTCGACGACGGAGCCATTGAGTGCCCGGTCGCAAATTTGGAGCGCGAGGACCTGGTAGCACAGAGCATCGAAGAGCCGTTGCTCGGGGAACCTGGACGTCAGCGCACAGCTTTTGCAGCGGCGAGGACCCGAAGCACACTTGTTCGTTCGGGAGAAGTGTGTTTCGGCGTCTCGCCGCAGCAGGGCACCAGTCACGTGGCTCACTTCTCATTCGTTGGCTGCCGCTCCACCTTTTCCATTTCGGCGGCCGCTGCTCGTGGTGATCTGCCAGGCTTTGTCAGTATATAATATGCTATGACAGTAGGGGTCACATTCAGATGCTCGAGCTCCAGCACGTGAGCGTTGCCTTCCGCCGTGCTTGGGCTGCGTGTGCACGCACGAGGCTCCCGAGACGCCGAGTCACCATCAAAGGTAGCAAGCTCGCGCTGGGTGCATGACAGGTGAAACTTTTCCTTACTCTTCTCCAATTATCAGTGACCATGGCTGCACGTGTGGAGCTGAACCCTCGTTGGCTAAACGGATATTTTAGGTTATACGCAGCCACTAAAACCTCCTTATATGCAAATATATTCACAAAGCTGTAGCAATGTACTGATATGGTAGTTTCACTGAACTAGCGTAGCACTGCAATTGGACACAAAGCTGTTGTTCTTGGTGGCAGCCTATCAGTCGCCAAAGGCTGATTGTTTTGTCATTTCCGAGTTGCATCGTGGGTGTCACTCGGTTTAAGGAAGAGCACGTACAATCGAATAACCGTAAAACGGCTTGGTAGAATCGAGACTCATATTCTTTATCATGGTAGTGTTGGCAAACCTACTGTTTTGCGTGCTTTGCTTCACATTACGTCTCGAACAAAGCCGACGTTACGATCCGATGTCGCCTATCAAGCAGTGGCAAAAGTGCATCGCCACGGCACTGGTCGTATTGGTGCGTTTGCGATCCCCGAGTAAACCAATCACGCGCAGTGAATGCGCCGCCATCCTGCGCTTTTTCTTCTGCGCGTGATTGGTTTGGCCGGTGATTGGCTAGCCAGAAAGACAACGAGCGCCGTGAGGTGGCACATTTGGCACTGAAAATTTGACCCTGTCGGATTGTCGGGTCTGGCCGCGACCTCGCCGAAATATCGTACCACGTTGTCGTTCTGGAATCCTTGGTTTCGAGCCGAGAAGCCACATGTTGAGCCTAAAACGTGTACTATCGATCTTTAAATAGTCATAGTTTTGGTTTCGGTAACATTCAGGCCTCTATGAGCCCAGAAAATGAGGAAGAGGAGGAGGCAAGAGCACGCGGAAGCGTCAGAAGGCCAGGCTCTGATTGGAGTGATTAGGGGGTAGACCCAAAGCTAGCAGCGTTTGTGTTCACTGCGCTCGTCGAACGCTTTCGAATGCGAAAGTCAAACGCCGGACGCCAGCGTTCCGCATTCTAATGCGTTTGACGGGTGCAGTGGAAACAAAGATTAGGAGATATAACTTTAGGTCAATCCAATAATCATTCTAAACAGACCTCGGCTCTCTGATGACCCAGCGTACTCTCGTCTCCTCCTCTCCTTCGTTTTCTCGGCGCACAGGCTCCCATTCAGAAGCATAAGGAGCTACACATCAGAGCGCTGTCTGTTCCTTCGACTACAAGTTTTTTGTCCTTTTCTGCACTACAGCCTAGGGTGTTAGACGATAGATTTTTTCTTTACGTGCTTCTTTGACAGGCACGTGCCTGTAGATAGTTTCGCCATCACTTTGGGACAAAGGAATCAAAGCTCGTGAACTATGGGTGCGCCTACACAGCTGCAACTGATGGAATTGCGCCTCGGAAAACATTCTTACGTGAACGTGGGAGGCAATGTATCAAGTTTCCTTTTCTTATTTTTTTATAACTCTGGTCAATGTAAAAAAAAATTCATAAAATAAATCGCACAAAGGTTTTTTCTTCTTTCGCAAAAGCTCTAATTAGATGACTTGACCATAAACTGGTCGCTGCATGAACAATTTCGTTAGAGCGACGAATATTAGCAGATTTGCAAATTGAGCGTCTGAATTGTGCGTACTTACTTTGTTCGATGGTAACCTGCAATGAAAACAAAGCACACTGAGGTGAAACATTGAACACCAATCAGGGACATCACTTGTTTTAGATCTCAACACAGCGTATTCTCTACGCCCAGCACTTCAACAGTTCAAGACGGAAGTTGAACAATATCGTCATATTTGTGTGTTGCTATGGGCGTAGAATTTTGAACGCATGTTTGTATAGGTTTAACGCTCGAGGCTTTTAGATGAGGTGATATACACACGTTGTGTTTTAGCGTTACTCCATGACACACTTTCGTTTAAGCATATTATCTTAGCTCAATAGACAAGGTGTTTAATTTTAATTCAAACCGATTAATTTAGAAAATCCCTAAAATATACACAAGTGCAGTGTGTGCATGTGAGTTATATGGCCAGAGGGACATGGTATATGGTGCTAATTTACGAGATGAGCCGAATTATTGACGAAACATTTTAGTTTACCTTTTAATTATAGTCTAACTGAGATATATGGTTTCAATAAATTGCTGATTATTATTGAAAATCACTAAATCAGTCAATTTCAGAGCAACTTGAAGCACGTGGGAAACACTGGGTGCACCAGTTACCACTCGTGCAGCAGGCGCAAAGCTAGCAGTAAGGAAACGGGGATGATCAGATTATCATCCGTGTTTCCCCACCCCCGCGTTTCCTACGTGCTTATCATAGTCCGAAAATTGACTGATTCACTGGTTTTCGATGACGTTCAGCAAGTTTCTAATTGAAACCACACCTGTACTTTTCCCCAATTAAAGGGTTATTAAGGTAGATTAGTTAAATATTCGATTTATCGCGAAAATTAGCAGAATACGTAATGTCCCCCTGGCTATATAACTCAAATGCAAAAAGCGCACTTGCGTATCTTTTACAGATTTGTCGGAATAAAGATGCTCGGGTGGACCGTTTGCTGAAACCTCCAAGCGACCCAGCTCACACTCGAGGAATCCCGGGAACGGTGCCCCTTTGTGATCGGTAATTTCGACGCATTCGATGCTAATGCATTTTTGAGTATAATACGGAGTCAACCCGAAAAAGCGTCGTGTAGATTGAAGATACCTGTCATATCGCATTTTGCAATTTCTCGTGAAAGTCAGGGTTTTTTTACACTGTGCATGCAACCCACTTTTTAACCTAGGCGATCTGCAGAAATCTCGTACAATATTCTTCATTGTTATTTTTGCAGAAATCACTTAATAAGCCGAGAATTCACAACAAGTAAAAACAGTTATTAGCTCGGGGTTACAGGGGCTGTTTCCAGCATTTATAGCATTTCGAAGTTAATATTTGCGTATTTGAAGCTATTCGAAGCGTATTTGAACGAAATGTCAGCACCCGGCTGCAGCTGACACACTTGTTTTGGTTCAAAGCGTGGGTACGTCAACACTTTCAAACTTAGAGTTTATACTTTCTGTTGTTGACAGAGAGATCATTTATTTGTCTTGAAGTGAAGGAGGGCACCAGCTGGAGTAGCAAGGGACGCTAAGGCGAAATCCTTCGAGCGGCGGCAGGCTGTTGCCTTCTGAACGGATGTCTCTTTCCTGCGAGACGGCTGCTCAGGGTACGGCGACGGTAATCTTAGCAGCTTCTATGCAAAGACTCAACCAAGGACGCTTAGGGGTTCCGTGAAGCGATAATCTCGCGCCTTTTGGGCCAAGTCGTAGGAACGTTAAAAGTGTCTTTTGAAGGAGTTTGAAATGACGCCATTTTTACACAGCTTTGTTGGGGTTTCTTTGTCACTTGTACGTAGTGTACAGAATGAAAATCGTTTTGTTTTCAATCATGCGGCCATTTTGAATCAAAAGTAACGAGTAACGGGTAACGTAATTTGATAGCATATACCGTAAAATAATAACAACATTACTTTACTCGTTAATCATTTGGGATTCTAACGAGTACGCTGGTAAAAAAACTAAAGTGTAACTAAGTAACGTCGTTACTTGTAACGCATTAGTTCCAACACTGCCGCAGTGGTTGGCCACGAGCCACTACCTGAGTGTCCGACGAGGCATGGATTGTTACGGGCCTAAGTCAGGTGCTCACGCAGTTCTCGCGTCCAATCCATGAGCCGCACTCTACTGTCGTCAGGCAGGTGGTTTCGATCCCACAGCTACGCCATCAGGCTTTGCGAAAACAATAATGAACGGAATACTCCCCTTTCAACATCTCAATTTCACCGCGACAGAGAAGTTTCTGAGTCAGTCACGCTGTGCGAGCATACTTGGGCCAGAAGGACCAGTACGCCTGTGCAAAATCATGAACATCACAACCTGATATCGTTTTATGACCCATTAAGGGATTATTGGCTTGTAAAGTTGATAGCTATAGCAATGTTTGTGTTTGCCATCGCTTGCGTGCGGTATGCGGCAAGCTTTGCTACCAGAAGCGTCGGACAAGTATAAAATTTCTGTTATAGCTGTGGCGGCCTTTCGTTCGTTGTTACTGCGAAAAGCGTTTTGCTTGAACGAGAATAGTTCGTTCAGTACTTCTAGCTCACTGTATTTTTTATATTTGATTTTATATTTTATAGTTATTTGTGCTTAGAAGAGACGCGGCGCCGCAGACGGCAAGTCGCCTATACCGTGATGGCCTGTGGCGCCGCTTCTAATGCTGATAAAATGGTATTGTACAGACGAATGCACAAATGCATGATGGGGAATTGTACAGATGTATAAATACGGTCAATGACGAATTGTAAGATATGTATAACGTAATGTAATGAATGTACAGAATGTATAATGTTATGATGAATTGTACTCATATATAAATATGGCGAAGCAGCGTAACCTCTCAACTAAGAAGTGTGTTACAAGATATTCTCCACGGGCGATGGCACAAGCAGTTTTTTCAGCACCTGGTGTATTACCTCACCGTTACTAGATAAACTCAGTCATGGAACTTCCCATAAACGCTGTACATTGGAGGGGTCCGAAACCGTGTCCGATTTTTTTGCAGCTAGGTGGCGCTGCCGGCGCATTAATCCACGCGTTTTCGTCTGCTACTGCTCCGCGGCTGCTTTTGAGTCCCGACTCCTCTCGAGGTTCAGCATGGTTTTGGGTTAGTTTTTGCCCTTTCGCCAGTAAAAAGTAAAAATGTGACTACCAACAGCAGCAGAAACAATTTGAAAGTTGTCTGCTGCTGTTATCCGTAAGAAAGGCCAGAACCGCGCCGTCAATGATGATGATAGCGAGTATTAATGCGGAGCGCGCGCCCTCTGACAGGCGCCACGCAAAGGGACCCCCTCGGGAGCGGAGTTCCACAACTGAGTTGGATCTAGTAACGTTGGCATACACTACCTACAAAGGTCTACACTCACCAACAACAGAAGAAGGAGGTGAAGCGGAAAGCTTTGCGCCATGTTGTCCGTTCAAGAAATCGTCGAATTCAAGGGCGGCTGCTTCCCTGTAGATACATTACATAGTTCACCGTCACTACCTTTTATACCGAGAAATTCTTTAAAAATACAAGAGTGAATATCAAACAGGAAAGCAAACAAAAGGGGCGGAAATAAAATCTATTCTATAAGAGAAGGTTCGAGCTTCCTTGCTACACGACGATGTTAAACACGCCCTCATCGTCTGTGGTGTGAGGTTTCGATGTACGTCACGCGATATTATCCAGGAATTGAAGACAAAGTTTACGTTCGTTTTACACTTCGTGTGATAAACCGAGCAAGAAATTTTTTTATCATTAAAGGTTCTTTTTTTCCCACTGGTTTCCGAGTGATACATTCGGAAATACGTACTACTCGGGTATTCATAACAGCGAAGTGATTTTCATTCTTATTGATTCCTTCTGAATCACGCCGACAAAATGTACCACCCTTAACAGAAAACACAAGCAAACAGAACGAAGATTGTGATGACGCATTTTAATGCACGAACCTTCAGCGGCACTTGCTGATCTCTCCACGTTTTTTATTCGTCCTTCGTTTTTTTTCTCGGGCTGTTCTTTTGTTAAGAAAACTATTCGTGATAATATTTTGTATGCGAATATTAAGCCAGATAAATTTGGTTCACGTTTAAGCGTCTTAAAGCTGTTTCACCTTAGATATGAATTAAGAAGAAAAATATAATTATATAGTAAACTAAGAGATTAACTTACAATGATTTGTCTCATGACTTCAGTGCTTCTAAAAGCGTGAGCTGTAGTCATTCCTGTAGTCGTACTGCATCAATTAATTTTACCGCTAACAGCGGAGGCCCCCTACATCATTTTAAGATAAACTAACTTCTCGCTCATCTAAGCATCAATATAAACAATTTGACTCTTAGGAGCGTTCCACGCTAGCAGGCGGTTTTCCTTCAGCCTTTACTATTTGATCATTTGTTTGCGGCAGTGACTAAATCTGCCGATTCTCAATTGCCGAGTGATGACGTGTGGTACTGAACGCAAACCTGCTACTATGCTAAGCGTACAGTTGTTGTTTATTAGCAGATGTTCAGTTGTCGCAAAGTTAAAAGTGCTCTTAAAACGAAATAAAACTTTGAAAGTCATGCGCACCAAAAAGTAGCTGACGGTTCCACTGTTCTTACGGAAACTTGACAAAAGTATCTAAAGCTGCTGCAGGTATTCTTGTAGAACAGAAAATCAAAGTCACAATACGAGATGAAAGTTCTCTAAGGTGGGATGTAAATTTGTTGCAAAAGTTATAGTTGCGAAAAATAAAGTACCCTTGAATTTTAAGAAACCGCAAGTGATAAAATTTTACCATTTATACGAAACGAAAGAAAATAAAATCCACAAAGATGAGCCGAGAACGGGGCATGAGGTTTTAAATGTAATGCTGCTTTTAATGAAATTTTAAAACGCTATGTAAAAAGAAAGACAACGTGATACGGTTGAACAATTTGTTTAACCCTCGTGTCCAAATAAAAAGAAGGTAATGCCGACCGGTACAATCACATTAAGCCATTTTGAATGTCAATGTCTTCCAATATCCACGCTTCTCGAAATCGTACAAATGCGTAGACACATGAATGCACAACTTCCGTGTGGCATAATTAAAGCCACCTGCCAATGTGTAATTGTGTAGTTTTTTGCTACTACGGAGGCATGATTGTGACGCGCCTGTGGGGGGGGGGGGGGGGGGGATGCTTCTGACGGCTGACACGGCCCCGGTTACGGCAGTCACTAGTTTGTACAAAAAAATCGCTTGAACGTTTGCCAGTCAATCGCCCGGTCGCCGCCGGTTATTCCTAGTCAACTTCAATCATGAATCCGCGGAGTACTTCCGACGCGCATTGACTAACATAATCTGAAAGCTTATCTGCACTTCGACGAAGTTCCAAACGACGATATGTAGCGGCTTTGACCGCATGGGCGATTTGAGCTGACGAAAAAAACAGACATCGTTCACAATAATTATTTTAAAAATGCATTTCTTTCGGCACAGTGTGGTCGGCCTGCCCTTGAAATATGGCTGGACCAGTTCACGTGTTAAGTTAGTAATTTAGCCGTTCAAGTATTCTTCCTAGCCATACACCATACACGACCGCACGCCGATGTATGGTTTGAAATGTTTAGACAAGTGTGCAATCCCCTCAGCCCCGAACGCCCGAGTTAATCGCCTTGGAAAGCAAGTGAAAAGGCACCATATGCACGAAAGCTGAGTGTGGCAGCGACCAGAAGCTCTTTACTGAACGGAGTCCTCCCGGCGTGCGGTCGTGTACCACTACTGCGTGGTGCGAGTTACAGACCCCAGGCTATCTATTGTACTGCACTGGCTAAATTGCTCATCTAAAGCTGAGAGACAAGTCGACCGTTGAGTCAGACTACGTTCAGGTTGTATAAACATACAAACAATACAATTTTTTTTTATTTCTGGGAAAACAAAGCAAACGATTTCCGTCGAGTGCATGTCCTCCTCGAGCGCCGATCAATGCTAAGGCACACACCTTCACATATTCTGAATTCTCTCTCGAAGTTGTCTTCGAGCATAGTGCGCTGACACACCATCAAAGACGAACACCAAGCGGAAGTTGAATTGGGGTCATTTCATGCAGATTAGGCGTCGGCGAAGAGCGCAAAGGCATGCCGGATGGGCTTGGCTTTCAAAGCTCCTTTTACCAAGCCAGAGCGGCGGCGCCACCTAGATTCGTAAATATCTTGAATCGGAGATATAATTCTTCTGCGATCTCCCTTTAAACTGCGAGTGCAGCCAATGCCCCAAGCAAGAGAGTTCGCGGTAGCTGCTTTGGAGCGTTGTTCCGCAGAAGGAGCGCTCGCGCGTACAGCTTTGGCTTCAGGGTGAACAACTTATTGAGAGGAGATCGAACAGTCTCGCAACTAGCGGAACGCATCAGCTGTGAGTGCAACAAACAAAAATTTCTTGTTTTTTTATCCGAATGTTGAAGATGACGATATGAAGGCCGCTCCTCGTGTGACCGAAGCACTTGTCAGATGGAAGCGCTCTGCCCAGACCTTGCCAGTCAGTCAGTGAGAAAGATTTGCTGGCCACAAGAAGGGGGATGGGGAAAACGTGGGCGTCGGTGACTGCGCGGTCTGGACGCTGGCACAAACGAAAAGGGGAAGGATCAGATGAATATCTCTAACTTGGCCTCCTAGATAGAATCAAGGAAGCCGGTTAGAGCTCATCCTTGTCGTCCTCGGATCAAGCATGGGGAGTCCACCCTTTCAAACAGCTGATATTTGGGGTCAGTGCTTAATCCTGGCTTCACTTGATTTAAGGCACTCCCACGAAATCTGGCGAGTGTCGCCCTTTTCGCTCATGTCTCATCTGGAGCAGGTATAGAAGGACTTGGTGACTTGGGACTTAGGTACGCCGACGCCGACGATGCCAGGAAGCTACACCGGGGGACCGCCGCGCGACGTTATAGCCCTGGACGTCAATGCATCGGGGGTGGCAGCCGTCTACTTCGACTGGGCCACCACCTGGAGCCGCTGCCTTCAACGAAGCGAGCGACCGAACCATCAACCACCAGGGCTTTACCATCCAGAACCTGCATTGAACATTGGCACTTATGTGTTTTTTCTGCGTGCTTTTCATGTTCAGCGGACCGAATTCACAAGGAATGAACCAACTTGTTCAGCTTAAGCCCGTGCACTGAACAGCCTGTGGAAGGTCAACTTGGCTCGCTAGCCTCCTTGCCTAAACCACCGCCGAATCTCCAAGACTCGTGCGGCGGATCAGAAGATTGTGTCGTACTCATCACGTCGCCTTAATGATACAAATATTGATATATTCAGTGATATATATAGTTTACCGCAAGCAATTGGAAGTGCTTCATACATACCTTTGACCTGTGCTTTGCTTTAATTGTGTTACTTTGTTTCTGTTCGATTTTAGCATTGACTTGTGCACCAAGGTCCCAAAACAACCTCCGGGTTGTTTTTGGGCACAGAAAAATAAAGATTGTTATTATTATTAATAGTATTATTATCACCACCAAACCACCAGGGCTTTCACAACCCCAACGCACGGTGAAGCCCTCGGACACCACCCTTTACCAAGACACTTCTACCAGCTGGTAAAAGTGTCTTGGCGAACCAGGAACCTACGAGCAACGGTGCTTGCGATGTTGAGAACACCGCTTCGTCCTGCCCTTGTATATATCATCTCATAATCATCATCACTAGACGTGGCACGCGGGCCTCCATGGTACGGGCTGTCGCCTTTCCGTGGTGCCTCGATCGGCTCTCCTGAGCCAATAAAAATACTATAACTATGACTATTACTATGCGCTTCACGATGCAATGTGGGAAGGCATGAGAGCGGTGTCTGTGCTTACTTTTGTAAGGAGTATCTTTGCTCGATTGCCGAAACCTCCACGAAATGGATCTGCGTTCGGGGAAGTTTCTCCCACAGTGCTTTGTGGTACTCATCCTTAACCTGGGCGCGTTCCTCGTTCGGTTCATATTCCTAAAAGTTGTGGCCGGCCGGATCCTCATCACAGGCGGCGGCGGAGCCATGGTCGTGTGCCCGTGGAGGGACGTCTGCAGCGTCGTGGAGAGAGGAAAGGGACGCGCAAGCTTACTGGTGCACCTCTTCAATGCCCTGGATGCCTGCATGCGCTGGGATCCAGGAGATTTTGATGGCCGATCCATCTGAAGGAGTCGAGTGGCGAGCTTCTTGATTTCCCGAACTATTCTGCTCGAGCTTCTTGTTTTCCTACTATAAACCCTTATGCTGTTTACAAACATGAACTGCCCTTGCAATCCAAGCGACTTTCGGTCGCACCGTCTTTGCAAGCCTGTTGAGCTTGCATATGTCACCAGTGCTTAAAAGCATAAATGCTACACGGAAAACAAAGTTGAAGATTTAACGAGGGCCTTCGGCTATGCAATATTTCATCTTAGATGAGGCAAGTTTGTTTACGAGAATATTCGAAACATTTTAACAGATCTCGCACTCGTTCTTTTGGCGTTCATCTGGAGGATTGGTGGTTAAACGCTTCATCTACATTTCAAGCATTGGTGTTTAGGTGGCCATTGTTTATTCTTTTTATAAACCGGAAGTTCTCTGAGACGCTAAAGACTGGGCACCACCTAGTGGCATTTGCCATAAAAAGTGTCTGTATACTGTCACTTGAAGGTAAACGTTCGGCAGCCCTCTGCCTGGTTGGATGACAAGAAGCGAAAATAGAGACTCTAACCAATAATTTAATAAAAATTTACCCGACGTTTCGGGTCCAGTTCGGTCCCTTGTTCATGGGTGACTCTGTCCTGCATGTCCGAGGTCTCGGAGATCGCGAGGTAGGGAATTTTCTAAGTTGGGGGTGGTTTCGAGGGCGAGTTGAAAAGCTGTAAGTTAACCCCCTTTGGTGGAGGTATGTCTTGGGACTGCAATTGTGGCCGAGGAGCCGAGAGCCGGAAGGAAGACTGCTGCGATCTTCACGAGGACCGGGGAGTTTCGCGCGGCT
>JAZHYW010061997.1:0-84987 GCA_037355805.1 Ixodes ricinus
GCGCGCGGCAATATTGATCGAAACAAAACAAGTACAGAAAATTACAAGTTATTCTATAATATGCGGATTATATCACAGAAACGGCAAGTATATGTGCCATTCTTGTTAGCAATTGCGAATTAGAGGAGGATACACATGAAATGAGCGCATGTGTTGGACTGGCAAGTGTTACGAAACAATCGTGAGGTGATGTTGAATGTTGTTCCAATCTGGATACAGGCTGCTAGGAAATACCGAAACTTCCAGTTATATTTATCAATCTTTACAAGCGCCTCTTGAGGTTCAGAAAACTAGGGTCTATCACCATATTTGTTGGCTAAATATCTTGGTGTGACTGGTGAGCACGTCAGAGTCGTCTCTCATAGAAAAATCGTTAATGTGTTTGAGATTCATCTCCTTTATTTTTTTCACAAATTAAATCGTAGATGCTTTCTTAAAGTTAAGCATTTGTGAAGCATCACTCAAAGTAATAAACGCTGGGAATTCTATATTCCCATAGATTTTATGGCAAGAATTGGCCGCCACGTGAAGACTCGGACATGTTTTGAGCATAGTCGATACCATAGCCCATTTTCGTCGCATAGTCCACGGAGTCCTTTGATGTTTCCATATCCTTATATTCACTCATTTTGGACGCAGGTATTCCGGCAACATGATGAAGGACGATGGCGGAAACTGAAAGTGAGAGAAATATTTGGTTAGACTGTCGCAGCGGGTCTCAGGTGTTATTATTGCTTTCACCGTGAGTTTCTTTATGTTTTCTAACGCATTCTTAAAGGCTTCTTGTTTTGTCAAGAAGCACGGATCGAGAGATTTTTAATTTAGAAAGACCCTCTAGAAAAGCTAACCAACATCAATATTAAACACGGTAGCTATTTTAGTTTATGTTTACGGGCTCTATGCTATGCAGATATTTCTCATAAAGCCTCACATCGTTGACTAGGAAAGTAATCTCTTACCGAATATGACCAGCAAGTATTTTCTGGAGAGAACCATATTGATGTGCAAGCTTTGAATTCTGAAAATAAGTCAACATGTAAAAGGAGTGAACAAAGAAAGGTTCAAATAAATCGTGGTAGACACTGTATTGCCCTCTCATTTGATTGCATGCAAAACGTACACTGCTGAACAAGGATACGACTGTTGTGAATTGCATCTCAACTAGAAAGAATGCCATGACAACCACAACGTTACAGGAGCTGGAGACGCTTCACGTAATATACTTGTGAGCCTCGTTGCTGGAATTGTTGTGGGATAATTATTATCTAAGACATGAGAATCAGGCATCGTTTAGCAAGGGTCGGCTAGCCAGTCAAAAATATGTCTTGACTGCTCTCCATAGCCGCAGTCATGCCTAACAATAATTAAAAGTAATTTTCTAGTTGGACGTCGTCAAAATTCTTTTATATGATTCGGTAAAGACATGAGTACTGCCTTCACTGAAAAAGCACACACTATTTTGGAATACCGGTGCGACAATCAGTTTCAGTGGCGCACCCGGGGGGGGGGGGGGGGGGCTTCAGAACCCCGAAAACTGTACCCTGTATATCCATGAGGCAGTGGGAGAAAGGAGGGGGAGGGGGGGGGGCTTGTGAATTTTATTTTACACTTGGCTTTCTTCGAGTATTTCTTGACGAGCTCTACAGCTCTGATTCCCGCTGCAGTATCCGCTCCGTTCTCAGACCTTGCACGCCTCGAAGAGCAGGGAACAACAATTAACACGAAATAACAAGCTCAGAACTCAGGTAGCGTTCCAGCGCCCATGACGAGAAACAAAGTTTTGAAAGTACAACCGGAAAAACGACAACAAAGGAGTGCGGAGCAGAGTGAAGAGAACGAGTGGAACGAGACGAGGAGTACTCGAAGGCAGTGAGCTGGCAGTTTTCTTTCAGCCCTTGTGTTGAAAGCGGCGTAAAGCTAATAGTACTCCGTTTCACCTTATGATGAACCGCAGAGGACTCTAGGAGTCAGCGAGGCCTTTGCAATGACTACTGTCAAGGAGGGTTGCAGCGACGCGCCGGAAGCGTGGACAAGCGATAAGCTTCGGTCCATCGAAAGGCTAAATAGAGCATGGAAGGGTTCACCCAACCAAAACCTGCAGTCCCGGTCTTGTCTTCATCCGATCGCCGCTTTCAGCATTTGTTCTGCTTTTCTTTTTTTATCTCAACTTTATAGTGAGACAAATTTCGCGCGCGCGAGAGAGAAACAGAACGCGAGATTCATCCATGAGTCCAATTTGCTAATTTTTCGCGCCAGAAATGTCGCGCCACTTTCGGTCCGATAGTTATCGAAGAGTTCTTACAAACAAAAGTTAGAGTCATTTGACGCTCCCAGGGCTTTGCCGCCGTTGTCTCGTTGGTGGCGCAATTTCTCACTCGTGGTCCCACGAGTGAGTCATGTCTGCCCGTCAGAAAACTATATAAGTACTTTTCTTTTCCCCAGGGCCCGAGCGCGCGTACCGGGAAACTGCAACTGCTGAAGGTAAATGTCAGTGCAAGGTTACTTACTCGTGGAACCTATCATTGTGCATGCTTTTTCGGCACATTTTTGTTTTTTGTAAGGGTATGCAAATATATTTTTTTTCGAATACAAGTCAAACATAAATAATGAAGAAAACTTACTTCAAATATAGAATCCGATAAGGAATGTGCACAGAATGAAAAAAAAAACAGGTAAAAGTTTAGACAGAGCATTAGGCGTAGCTTTTAAATCTTTGGAACTAATAGCAACTATCTGCCACCCCCAAATGATATAACCCCAAGGAATTGCGTGAGAAACAAATATTAATAGTCCATAGCTATGTGCAGCGAAGAGCCGTAAGTAAGCTTTTAATAAATGATTCATAAATGTCACTGACAAAATAACTACTATCATTAGAATACAATTAATTTTGCCACAAACGGGAAGAAACAGGAACTGCCACATTGCCATTTTTGCAGAGAGGACGTTTTCAAGCATGATGCTTCTCGAAAACTACTTGCCTTCCACAATGTCAGAAGAACGAATGGTTGACTTAGCGCTTCTGCTCGCTGAAACATTAACATAAGCGCTTCCAGATACTGCCGATCGTTTCACCGAAGTTCCCCGCCGAGTAGGTTTCATTTTTTAACTTATTTGCCAAATTGTACTGTTCATAATGATGTCAAATTTCTTGCCCTTAATGAGTGACTTTCCTGTATGTTTTGTTTTTTTGTTTGTACAATAAAAATCGTTCCTACTAATGCTGTGACATTAACCCCTTGATGATTTAATCTGAGACTAATTTGTTACCGAATTACCTGTGAGGGCTGGGTGCTTCTAAGAAGTTGTCACGGGAATAATACTTAGTCGTGCTACGTCGTGCTTAATTCAAACTTTCCGTCGTCTCCTCTTTTTTACAGTATATCTATATTGTATAGCTGATATATTTTGAATGAATGCGGAAGAAACTAGCAACGAAGAGAAATTAATTTTATTAAAGAGTACATTTGGCACTTGTGTCTACTAAATGTGCAATGCTTTATTATTATTAACTTTTTAACTCTTTAAGGATTGTATCACACTTCACACTAAATCGATTGATTAAGCGGTTTAAGGTGACTGATAAATTGGTTAAAAATATTTGTAGTCTGTGCACGCACAGTCCTACACGGGGTGTTAATTTATTTCTTCTGTAACCAAAACGTTTAAAATTTTAACCCGAAAAGTAGTTTTGCGTTCCCAATTTACTCCAACCAACATTTTTCAAGAAGTTTTATGGTAATTTGATTTTACCAATTATTGGTGAGATGATTTACATTACAACATATTCGCCCATTCCTCAAGCGGAAAATAGCGGTAATAATCGCTTCGTAGGGCGTCGTGATCGTTGATACTGGGCAAACAGATCCGTCTATTCCACTTCCCCTTCTCCTCCAATCTCCTACCCTCCTCCTCCTTCCGCTCCCCCTCCTCCCCCTTCCCACCCGAAAAATAATTCCTGGCTACGTAACTGGTCATTTTGTTTACCACTGGCATGGTGATCGCGATCAACAAGCTTTATATAAATGTAACACTTTTCTTAGTCATATCGTTCCGTCATGTTAGACTTTCCTTACTCCTAATAACCGCCATCGTTCGACTATAAGCATATGTGTTTGACTTCTCAACTGAATATTTCTACTCCTTACAACACAGTCAATATTCCTTATTACACTATTAGTGCTGGCAGTATTTTTCTTCATTCATTAGTTTAGCTGAAAAATTTGTAGTTTTCGACCCAATTTGACTTAGCATCGTATACATTTTGTTTTAGCGACTAGTAGACTGACCCAGAGAACCGATAAGATATCCCAATAACCCCTATTTGAAAATCTTCATTCTGTACTTTCAGTTTTACTTATTTCTACTTTTTTATGAAAATATATGAATTCACTTAGCCACAACTATGGAAAATGAAATTGGTACTCAGTATTTTTGTCTGGAAAGACAAGTCAGCGTTCAATACAGCGTTTCTTGTTTGGAAATGGGTATTGAGATGTCCGTAAAAACGAAAGCGTCTAATTTAGGATACAATAGATGGACAGACCTAAAAAAAACTGTTAAGCAAAGCTTGTGGATTGTATATATGTTTGAAAGTGGAAGTTTTATAAAACATAATCGAAAGGTCGTGGACTTCATTAATGAAACATTAACTGATCATTTAAACACTAAAGGGCATAGATTAGAGGAATAACAAACCTGCGAGACATTACTATGACTTACAAGATGACAATGTGAAAAGCCCAATTTTTCTAGACAGAGTTCAACACGGGCAACGAAGCGTTATTCAATAGCTCACCTCCGCAAGTATTGCAAGCAAGTCTTCGAACTCCACACTTCTGTGTACTTCCAGAACAGCTTTCTGGACCAGCTCTGGGCTTCTGCGTACTTCTAGACCATCTTTATATTGCCCTTTGGTACTACATACCAAGGCCAGCTGTCAGCGGCTATCGTAACCACTCTGAAATTCTACACACCGCAAGATCCAATTAAAATGTTAATTATGTTGAAGTCGGCTCATGCTGAAAGCCACCCAAATCGTCTTGCCATCTGTGATACCGATGAACTTTACAGATAATTTTTTTGGTAGTGTAATTATTTCGTTTTTTTAACCTTTTTGTCGCACGTTGAGGTTCCTTTACCATCATGCAATGTCATTATAATTTTAATGAAAGTTTCAGCTTCATTTAGTAATTAACCGAATGATGAGTTTGTTCTAGCTGCCTTTGCCGTCGGCAGCCCCACGAATTTTGCGACACAAATCAATGCCGAGTGTATTGCAAACGTTCAGCAACTATCGGCTGTTTTTTTTTAGATCAATTGAATGTGGTTTATTTCATGGACCTATGTAAATGTTTACACGTATTCCTGGTGTCCCAATTCAATCGGAGGCATATATATTTCGGCTCAGAAAAGCTGCACATTAAAACGTTGGCCCTCGGAGGAAGTTTAACGGTCCGAACGTTTAGTATTAAAACACACTCGCGCTTGACGTCGCCCCGTCCTTTAAAAGTTACAATTTAAAATGCATTGAGCAAGTCGAGTCATCATCGTTTCTTGATATTGACATCGCTTGATAATCGTTTTCAGTCAACTAATGGATAGCAACGTGCGGCAGAATTTCAGCTGAATGTGATGCTTAGTTTCAAATATTTACAATTTAAATCAGTAATACCATATGTGACCGATTTCAGTACACCAATCATATTCAAATAAATATATATATATATATATATATTTTATTCATGGGGTAACTGAAGTTTTGGTGTTGTTTCAAAGTAATAAATAACTGTCGGATGTGATTCACAATTTCAGCCAGCGTCGAACTCAATTCTGTGCGCAGTGATGTTAGAAGCATAATTAATGTTCGGTTGTTTTCGAATAACCATCTGAAAGCCGGCGAAAAAAAGAGCCATCTGTGTCCTCAACTGCGTAGCGAATGTGATCCCCATTTTCAGCCGGCGTCGTACTCAATTTTGTACGTCATTACAGTAAGAACATAATTAATGTTCGGCTATAATAATTGTGCCGTTTTCAAATATTTGTTAGAAAGCCAGTGAAAAAAACAATAACAAAAGAAGCTGTGTCCTCAACTGCGTAGCAGATGTTGGTTCAAACGTGATGATATAGTATGAAGGGCTCCGCAATTAGTTTAGGTCGTTTTTGAGCAATTTATTTGTTTTCCATTATAGTTTAGATACATCACTCATAGCTTTGTCGCAAGGCCCTAGGTTCACAAATTCACTAAAAACAAATAAAAACGTAGTATATGTTGCAGTCGCTGCGGGCCGTCACAGTAATCATTCCATTTCCACACAACGAGCAACACTTTACTATTTACACCACTGAGAATAATACATCGGCATTCGAAAGCTTGCAAGGCCAAACGTTCAATCGTTCACGTTCCTCGTCGTCGTTCTTCTTTTTCTTTTTTCGTTTTTTTTCGTACGCACGTGCCGGGGCAGCTTAGCAGACTTCTTTCTTTTCTGCTTCTACTCCCTGTTCGTCTAACGCCAACAGAGGTTTATCCGACGTTAGTTGCAACACACTCCCCACCGAATGGGTTCGAACCCATTCTAAATTTCAGTTACTTCTATTGGATAAAGCAATTGTACCGGTCGTTTCAGCAACAATCCCCTGTTTAGACGCACGACACATGAACGAATCTTTCCATCCCGACCCAAAAACACTTCTTCAATCCTGCCCATCTTCCACAGCAAACGCGGAAGCTGCTCCTTAAGCAGGACAAGCTGTCCGACCTCAAGGGGCGTGGATTTCCTTTGCTTTCTTTCATAGGCGGATCGAAGCTCTCTCAGGTACTCCGATCGCCACGTCTCCCAAAATCTGTTAAGAAGCTCCTTCCTGCGCCTCCAAAGCTGGCGGAGCACCTCAGGTGACGAAGCGAAGTCTTTTTCTCCGTCACCGGAAGCGCCGTCAGCCTTCGTCCCGTGAGGAAGCTTGCAGGAGTGAGCGACTCGCCCTCGTCGATCTCATTGTAGACAAATGTGAGGGGCCGTGAATTTACCACGGCTTCAATCTCGCAAAGAACTGTGTATAATTCTTCCGAGTCCCAACATTTCTTACCGATCACTTTCCTGAGACCAACTTTTACCGATCGGACGAGTCGCTCGTAGAAGCCTCCCCACCATGGCGCCCGCTCAACAATATAGCGCCACTCAATATTCGCGTTGGCAAAGTGGTCTATCACCTCTGGGTGTCGGAGCGTCTTCCAGAGTTCGGCCAAGTCTTTGGATGCCCTCTTGAAGGACAGCGCATTGTCCGAGTACACGATGCGACACAAACCCCTTCGCGGCACGAACCTTCGGAACGCAAGCAAGAAGCTTTTTGTCGAGACGTCCGGCACGAGCTCCAAGTGCACCGCGCGCGTGACGGCACAGGTAAACAAGGCAATGTATGCCTTATGCGTGAGTTCATTTTCTTGCACGTACATCGGCCCCGCAAAGTCTATGCCGACCACCTCAAAAGGGTCCGCCTGCGTGGTTCTCGTACCCGGCAAAGGTCCCGTTGGAGCACTGGCAGGAGTGGCACTGAACCTCTGGCAGGTAACGCAAGCGTGCACGACCTTCTTCACCAATTGTCTTCCGCGGATGATCCAGTACCTCTCGCGAAGCTGCATGAGTGTGTCTCGTGGCCCCCCGTGCATCTTCTGTCGGTGAGCTTCGATGGTCAGCAAGGTGGAATACCGATGTTCGTTGGGCAGCACGATGGGTTCACGTTCATCACGAGTCAGGTTTGCTGATTGGATACGGCCTTTGATCCGGAGCACTCCCTCTTGGTCGACGAATGTTTGGAAATTTCGCAAGGCTGACCCAGGCGGCGCTGCCTTGTTTCCAGCGGCACAACTAATCTCGGAGGCAAACGCCGAGCCTTGTGCCTTCTTTATCCAAATGGTTTGTGCTGCTTGAATCTCCTCGGTGCTCAGCGATCCAGTATTTTTGATTGGTGATCGAAGGTTATGGACAAACCGAAGCACCCAGGCTGTTGTTCGGTGTAGTCTCACTGCCGAACTGAATCTCGAGATGTCGATGAACTCCATGGACGTGTCTGCAGGTACTAAAGTGACTACAGCTTTCGAAGCTTTCTCCTCGAGCTTGTCGTGGGAAAGCACCCCAACAGTTTCTTCGGGCCATTCGGTTGCTGGAAGCTGTAACCAACTCGGTCCGGTCCACCAGAGCGAAGCAGAAGGCAGTCGATCAGCTTTCAGCCCTCGGGTCATCAAATCTGCGGGATTTTCCTTACCCGGGCAGTGGTGCCACTTTGCGTCCCCCGAGTTTCCTTGTATCTCCAGTACTCGGTTTTTCACAAACATTTTCCACCTGGAGGCCTCTCCTCTTATCCAGTGCAAAGTGATCATCGAGTCCGTCCAAAAGTGAACTTCGTCCACCTAGATTTCGATGCATGTCTTGACGTACTTCAGTAGTCTCGATCCGATCAAGCTTGCCATGAGCTCCAGTCTCGCCAAGGAAATTTCCTTCAGTGGGGCGACGCGGCACTTAGCGAGCAATATTGTCGCCTTCTTTGTTCCGCTGTCGTCAGTTGAACAGAGGAAAACAATCGATCCGTAGGCGGAAGAGCTGGCGTCCGAGAACACATGCAACTCTCTGTGTATGATGATGTCGCTCAGTCCGCTGTCGTAGTACCTGGGCACGTTGATCTGACCCAGTTTAGTGAGTTCGTCGCACCAGCTGTCCCAGTCTCCCATCAGTTCACCCGGCAGTGCATCATCCCAACGCAGGTTCCGCTTCCAGATCTCTTGAAACAGGATCTTGGCTCGCACCACGAAGGGAGAAAGGAAACCAAGTGGGTCGTAGAGTCGCGCCGTGGTCTGGAGCACGAATCGCTTGGTGTTTCTGCGTTGGCTTGTAAATTCGACCACCTGTTCTGTTGTAAAGGACAGTTCGTCTTCGTTCGACTTCCACGTTAGACCCAGCACTTTCAACACTCCCGTCAGCTGTCCAAGGGCTCTCTCTTCGGATCCGTTGTCCTTCAATATTTTCTTTAGGACCGCGCTGTTGGACCCCCACTTATGAAGCTTCATCCCAGCTGCCCCGAATATTTCCGTCGCCTCGGTGTAGAACTTCTGGGCCGCCTCCTCACTTCCTGTGCCGGTCAAGAGGTCGTCAACATATACTGATTTTTTCAGTTTTTCTGTTGTTTCTGGGAACTCGCTTTCCATAACTTTGTAATGGTGCTGTAGAGTTGCTGCTAACAGGAAAGGACTGCATGTGGTACCGAAGGTTACCCTTGTCATACGCCAGACCTCGACTTCTGGGGTAGGTTGGTTTGGCTGAGGTGGCTCTTTATACCAGAGAAACCGCAAGGCGTCTCGGTCCTCCTCGTGTACACCTATCTGAAGGAAGGCCTTCTCGACGTCTGCAATTAGTGCTACCCGATGTTGCCTAAACCTCAGGAGTAGGGCCACCAGGTCTGGATTCAGGTTCGGACCGCCTTCAAGGTTGTTGTTCAGTGATCTGGAATTCGGTTCGTGCGAAGAGGCGTCGAACACGATCCTCATTTTTGTCGTGCTGCTACCTTCTCGTAGAACAGCTTGGTGTGGCATATAATAAACACGTCCTTCGGAACCGTTTATGTGTTCAACTTTCTCGGCCATCCCGTTATCTGCGTACAACCGGATAGCCTGGTCATATTTTTGCATCAGGTCTGGGTTTTTGCATAGCTTCCTTCGTAGACTTTCGAGGCGCTTCCAAGCCACATCTCGGTTGCATTCTAGGTGCACGTCTGTTTTCCAAGGGAGGCCAACCTCGTACCTTCCCTTCGTCTTGGTGATGCTTGCTTCAAAGCGTCGCATGATGTCATTATCTGACTGATCTCGGTCCGCCTCTTCGAGTATTCCCACACTTTCAAGCTCCCAGAATCTCCTCAAGACTGATGGCTCTTGTTCGTCTGCAGCAGATATGAGCACTATCACCTGGGAACAGCTTACAGTATCGGAAGTCAACTGTGTGGATCCATGTATTGCCCAGCCAAAGGCGGTTTCCACTGCAATGAGGCTGTTGCTCAGTCGTTGGATCCTTCCTGTTATACATTCCCAGTAATGTTCCGATCCCAGTAGTATCGCTACTCCGCCACAGTCCAGTCCGTTCAGGTCGTCACCGGAAGTAAGCCCAAGTTCTTCCATTTTTCCAATAACGTCCTGCTCAGGGCTAGGGAGTTCTTGCTCGGTGATGGAATGCGTCTCGAGGGCGTCGATCTTGTATTTCTTGCCACTGCGTTGGTTGCGCAGAATCACTTGGACTCTACGGTACGTTCGTTCCCTATTCTTGCCTCCGAACACTCCGACAGTCAGGATCTCGGTCCCGCGCAGTTTGCAACGGAGACTCCTCGATAGCTCTTCCGTGATGAAGGAGCGCTGGCTACCACTGTCAAAAAGAATCCGAGCTCGTTTTTCTCTGTTTTTGCCTTCCACCCACGCGGTAACCGTTTGTAAGAGTACTGTCGGCTTGTTTTCCTCGCTTACATGCAGGCTAACTGGTGCTTCGTCTTTCTTTTGCTTGGCTTGCGATCCGTCGGCAAATCGTCTCGGAGTATAATCTGGGTCGCACATGCTGGATGTATGTCTTCCTCGGCACGTGTTGCAGCAGGGTGTACCTCGACACATCCTTGCCATGTGCCCCACTTTCGTGCACCGAAAGCATCTCTGGGCGTTCTGTAGCCTGCGCTTCTTTTCAGCTAGCGTCATCCTTGAGTTGCAGTCGGGTGTTCCATGCTCTTTTGACTTGCAGAAGAAACATTCGAGGCCTTCCACAACACCATGCAGAGCCGTAGCAGTAGAGGTTCGTGGCTTGTCAAAATTGGTAGACTTCTTCTGCGCCTCGCGCTTGTTGAAATGGGGTGTAGATTTACCACCAACGTCCTCTGGCCGTTCTTTAGATGCCTTTTCCTGGCTCTCCACCTCGATGTGCAGAAACTCGAGGAGAGTCCGAAGTGCTGTCAAGTGTGTGCGATTTGTGGTAGGTTCCAAACTTGTCTGTGACGCTGGTCCAGATCTACTGGTGGTGGCACTCTCGGCTTCCCACTGCATCGTCTTTCGGTGGTATTCGATGGTCATTTCTCTTGGGAGCGCTCGAAGGAGCGCTGGGTAAAGCACCGAACAGTAGGAGTCTTCGCTCACGCCCAGTGCCTTAAGACCCCGGATGCGAGCTTGAAGAGTATCATACAATCGCCGCAGGATTCTGACGTTGCGCTGAGGTGGAACACGTTGTATGTCCATGAGGCTCTCCATGTGATCCTGGATTAGCGCTTCTTGATTCCCGAACCGCCGCTGTAGGAGATCGATCGCGTCCGCGTAACACTCTGCTGTGGGCTGCAGTCCATCGATGGCTGCCGCTCCATCCCCTGTTAGTGCAGCCTTTAAGTAGTTAAACTTGTCGCATGGTGTCAAGTCAGGGTTGCGGTGGATTGCGGCATCAAACTGGTTCCAGAAAGGCAGCCAGTTTTTCAGCTGTCCGTTGAACTTGATCAGTTCCAGCTTTGGAAGTCTGACCTTCTTTGATGTTGACGCTGCCAGTCTGTCTCCGTTTTCGTTCGGCTGACTGTCACTGGGGGAATGCCCCGATCCCGCGGAGCGCCTTAACTGGCTCTTCAGCTTGGTTAAGTATATGACGATTCTGTTTGCGTACTCAACGACTTGCGTGAATTCCGCATCTCCGTCTTGTTCCGAAACAAGCGGTTCGATGGCGGAGTCGACGTTATTGAGTTGGCCCTGAGCTAGCGTCAGACGCTCGATGAGCATCTCTAGCTCAGCTGCGTTCGGTCCTGGGGCCTTTAGCAACCCTTCCGCGTCGTTCACCAGTCGAGTTACCTGTGACCTGATGGCCTTGCGCTTTTTCTTGAGGACTTCCATTGTACGTGAAGAGTCACTCACGTTCCAGCTTCGAAGTATCCACAGCGATGTCAGTCCCGGGTTTCGGCACCATATTTTTGTTGCAGTCGCTGCGGGCCGTCACAGTAATCATTCCATTTCCACACAACGAGCAACACTTTACTATTTACACCACTGAGAATAATACATCGGCATTCGAAAGCTTGCAAGGCCAAACGTTCAATCGTTCACGTTCCTCGTCGTCGTTCTTCTTTTTCTTTTTTCGTTTTTTTTCGTACGCACGTGCCGGGGCAGCTTAGCAGACTTCTTTCTTTTCTGCTTCTACTCCCTGTTCGTCTAACGCCAACAGAGGTTTATCCGACGTCAGTTGCAACAGTATATGCATAAATATCTGTCGTTATACTCAGGTGCCTTATTAAACCTAATTGTGGTCTAATATGTAACATTGGTTCCCGTATTCATTATTAATGAATTCACGTTGTTGTTTGTTTTTTCAACATAGTAGAAATACATAATTTCCTTTCGGTGTTTAATGATTTCTGTACTTTAATCACACAGTTTCTCTCAATCAGCTTATATACTTCATTTGCATCGGCATCAGAAGCCCAAATTGTCACCCAGACGTTTTAGAAGCATTAAAACTGGGGTTTGGGCTAGTTGGTCCAATAATGAATAAAAGGTTAAAACGCGCGAACAAACGATGACAATAAAGAAACACTGACGACAGGACAAGCGCCTGTCCTGTCGTCCGTGTTTCTTTATTGTTCTCATTTGTTCACGCTTTTTAACCGTTTATTCAGTTTTAGAAGCGATTTTTTTAATATTTTTGCATACGTGCTAAAATTTACACCAGGAAACATATAGGTACGGAGGTGCGTCGATTTAGATTTCACGACGCGGTCCGCTGTAACAAGGAACCTGATAATTTTTTTAATCTTTTTTGTTTTGGTTTTGTCCTATTTCATAAATCTACCAGCGATGCAGCATCCGCAAAATAAATAATTCAAGGCTACACAACTTTGGCCGGCGAACAGACCCTGCCACTTGTTACAACGCAGTTCGCAAAGTTAGACTTCTGCACAACGTGTTATGAGCAACGCGTGAGTTGAGTTTAGTTACTGTTTTTGGTGACAAAGTGACAGCCTGATTTCTTTTACAAAGGAAGGGCAAGTAACATATTTGCGTTACTTATTGATAGAGGGAGTTGTGACCTTTAGGTATTTTTGAAGGGAAACGTGCAAAGCAGAAGCTACACACTGGTTTTCACCCCACCCCGCATATTGTGATGTCAACGAAAAAGAGCATAAGATAAACAACAAAAATATCTGCGCAACTTTTTATTGTGTTGCTACAGTTTTCTGTTAACATATTCTTTTAACTTCATATCAGCGAATTTTTTCCTCCTCCAGGATAAGGCTTCAACATATAAGCTTCACGAGGTTGGTTTGTTTGACCCTTTGATACCATTTCTTATTTGTTTGAGAAGAAAGCAATCCAAGAAGCCGCGAAAAAATACCTCGTGACGGTTCTTTATTCACCTGTCTAGCTTCCATTCAGTGAAATATTTGTACGCTATTAAGCGGTCGAAACTGTGATAAGGGCAGGATTCGTGGAACTCGTGTAAGCTGTAATTTGCTCACAAATATTAACCCAGGAATTAAGGGACAAAGGAGATAGTCACAATCACAACGCTCTTGCTTGTGAGTATCCGCTCTGTCCTCAAACCTCAATGTTCATTTCCTATTTTTTTCTGTATTGTGCGCCAGATATTGACAAATATTGTCCCTGCCCTCCTGTACAATCATGGACATTATAAGCGAGAATCAACGCGCGCAAAGGCGCCTGTTTAACTAATCACTACATCCTGAATGAAGCTTGCGGAATTTGTTTTTCCCAGCGCGGTCACATCAAGAAAGGGCCCTTCTCATTTGTTTATAAATAAATTAAAATAAAGCGCACATATTGCGGAGGGCAAAAATTTCTGGCACGAGTATTACCTGCCCTGACGTCTCTGTTGCCTCAACAGTACTTACCTGCAAATTTTGAGTCAAACGAGGAACGTCAGGTCTCAGAATCTTACTTACTTATTGCGTAAACAACCAGTTTGCACATTAAAGAAAGTATAACTTTTCTTTGTAACGTCAACGTTTCTGCGCATAATGCATACCAGATGCTTACTACCGCAGGAAGGCTAGTCACCAGGTGTTGTTCTTTTTTCCAAACAACATATTGCATGGTGCGGAAATTAACTAAATATAAGTGTTTGCAACGGAAAGTTAGTTAGCCTTAGTGGGCGCCTTTGACTCCGTTGTAGATGGTAAGTTTGGAGAGTGCACTACCACTGCTTGCCACTTTAACGCCTATCGTGGAGTAGTGCGATGCTCTTTCAGATCGATGCTTATCCAGATCGAATGGGCAGAGGTGGGGGTGGACCCTAAATACCTGGATTATACAGCAAGGGCTTCCAATCCACGTGCTCCGGTCTGCGTTGCGCTAACATATTCGGCCACCGATCCGCCGGTTATCATGCGCATGGATGCGTTTAGAAGCTAGGTATTATTAAAGACATAATAATTTAGAAGTGAACGAGTAATTTAGAAAAGAAGACCGATACATTCAGAGCAACTAGAAAGGAACTCGCGACACGTGAGCTAAAGCAACGCCTTCTTTTTTTAAATCTTGTAAGCGAGTAAAGTATTTCAATGTTTTTTGAGCGACTAACAAGTGAAGGTATTTAGTCAGTCTTTCTTTAGCAACATGTGGATGTCTGCCCATAGCATAAAAATATCCTGAAATGCCAAGGTTTCCTAAAAGTTTTCGCAGGTAGAAGGTTACAATTTCCATGAACATACAGGGCTACGCCGCTCATTTTCACTTTGTGAAACGGTATAAACACTGATTGGTATTTCCACCATTTTGCTCTTTCTCTTTCAGCAAAGCAAAGCCTTGCATTGTTGGTCACAGCCAGCACACAAATTTACTGTTGTTTTTTGGCAGCCATGTTAAGCACAGTCGTTATTGTAGCATTTTTTTATGTGCTAGAACCGGAAACTTGGCACGCCATTGTTTCCCGAAACTATTTATAATGCTCAAGACCGTTATATCTACTCTTTAATTTAGTCGAGTGTCAAGGTTACGTAATACAGATGTATTAAATCATGAAGTATTTTTTGAACAAAAAAGCACCTGATTTCAGGCAATGTTTTGTCCGCCCATGCGTTTCCCCGCTAAATTTAGCACTGAAATTTACGGCACGTTACCTCTGGTGTCACGGGACACCAGGGCGTGACACCGTCACAACAGGACTTGACACATTTCATGACCACCTAAAATGGCGTCATGTTTCGGAACGTCGATTTCCCGCTTAGTTGTAGGGGTAAAATGTAGCTGAAATTAGATCCTGAGTTTAGGGGAGCAATGGACGTCACGTGACCCCAGTTCCCGGGACATTAGTTTTCCCCAATAATACCATATCTTTATAACTCTTCTTAAATACCACTTTGCATGTATCATATGGGTCAGCGGCCACCGACTACACTCGCCACCGTACGAAAGCAGCCGTGGCTCGGAAGAAAGCTGGCAACCCGCACAGCGCGTGGGAGTAGCGGAGAATAAAAACGCCGTGATTGAACCACCATTTTGAATCTGTTGTAATTAAATTCAGTTTTTTTTTTAATTTCGCAACACTATGTGGTTTTGGATTCTCTAACGCTCAGGAGTGGGATATCCCCTGGACTTCATAAGAGTAGTAAGGCGCTGCAGTAATCACCGTACGCCATTAGAACGTAAGTTCTTTTTTTACCGGCGGTGGTTTTGTTTTGTTGTTTACGATATGCCGTGGGACGCCATGAAGCTTCTTCTGTCTTTCAAGCCTGGCCATTGCCGGAAACCGCGAAGTAACACGGACTTCGGCAGCCCTCACGGAGCATCTCGCAAACATTCAGCTCAGAACGACGCAACCGGGCCTCGCAATGGTGACTGCAATTCCGGACTTGACGGCGTGCATTTTCGTTTTTTTGGCTCGTCGGAAGCGTGCGTCAAGAGAAAGCGCAATAGATTGGGTTTCGCACGTCAACTCTGTGGCGATGCAGGCTGGATGGGACGAGGGAATCACTCTCACTATGGCTTCGTCGAAGATGAGCGGGACGGCTCTGAAGTGGCATCGCGCTACTGGAAAGAGGTATTAGACTTGGTCAGAATGGTCCGAGGAACTACTGAAGTTGTTTGCCGATGAAAACAACACTCTTGCGCTGTATGACTGAATGCTACGTATCACGCAGGGCCATTGTGAGCCCGTTGCAGACTACTTCTTCGACAAAGACGTATCTGTGCTTTTATATTAAAAATAAAAGTTGCCAACATTAGACCGAATCCGCACGTGGCATTCGAACGTACCTCAAACACAGAGGAGACAACCGTCTTGTTATAGAGTAGTGTTAACGCGGAAAACAGGCAGGACAAAAATTTGGGACTACGCTGTTTCTCCTGACTTGTCAACGATTGGAAAACAAAATACAAACAAACATTTAATTATCTACCGGAAACTAAAAACATATATTCACTAAAAAACGATACAAGGAAACATTTTGCAGTGAAATCATTTTGGCAGTAAAATAAAACCTTTATAAATACACAAAAATATCCCGACTGTAGGCCAAGCTGGGACGTGGAACATTTCGCAGTTCACTTTGCAAATAAATATTTGTAAAAGCGAATAGACCTTGCAAGTCACGGTCCTACAATTTAGCACGTTGCAATATCTTCTGCGGTGCGTAAACATTATTCTATAAGACACAAAAAAATCACGAATGGCTCGAAGCGTACGTAGTTCATCGTTTCCGAAGTTACATTCAAGCCTTTTTTCACTCATAAGTTTTCGCAATGGAAACGTGCTCGCGCGAAGTATCAATTAATAAAAGATTTCAGCAATGGTTTAATTCGGCACGTAGAAGCCCTCATGGCTGGATGAGGACACAGGCAGTTCATTCCTTTGTCGCACTCGCAGGAGACAATTATGACCGCACAGTGGCGTCACAAGGGTCAGCGGAACCCGGGGCGGTAGCCCGCCGCGACACCCCTCCCCCCCCACTCTCGCTTGTGTTGCCGTGCCCCCCCCCCTCTCGCGTGGCCCGCCGCGACTTCCCCCCGCTCTCGTGGGCCGCCGCGACACCCCCTGAGCGCTGCACCCGGGGCGGTCCTGCCCCCCCCGCCCCCCCTTGTGACGCCACTGTGACCGCAGTATTTCGAACTGTCAGCTTGTTTGCGGCTGGTCCACAGGAACATGGAGGCCGAGCGCCAACGAGGACCGCATTTATTTGTTCTGAGGTCTGTATCACTGTTTCAACGCTCAAACGAACCAGTCGCGGTGTTAATCTACTGTAGACTCACATTTATAGCTAGCTATGACACTTTACTGGTATTATAATATATACTTTTGTACCTTTGAATAAACCTCTCTATTTTAGTATGATGACCTTGTTAATGGTGCTCTCCGCTTCTGCCGCGGTTGGCTTCTTCCCGGTTAAGCCATCGCCAATGTCTGCTCGGAAAGTGACACACTTGTTCATTTTATACAGGCAGAAGTTACCAAGCCAAGTCGGCGTAAGTTTCAGACGGCGTTATGCGTCGTCACGCACAAATGCGGTGATCTAGCGGGAGCTGCGCGAGGATCAAATGCTCAGGTAACCTCCACACTGTTGTTTATTAGGCGGGGTGTTGAAGCACCGAATAATAGGCTGAAGTGGGGCTAGTTGGTAGATAATGCAAAAAGAAACGCTCAGCTAGAGCTATAGAGACAATACGATAGGTGTATATGTGTCTGTTTCTCCCTGTTTGTGTTTTGTCCCCACCGTTCTAGCTGACCGTTTCCTTTTGTGTCTTGCGCGGAAGCGGCTGGCGCTGCTCAGTGGTAGCACTCTCGGTTACGATCAATGTACAAGAACACGGATCCGAACACTCACAAGCTTTTTAAGCATTTGCGGTTATTGGTGACGGCTCTGCTGAAAATAACACTTAAGCACTGATGGTATGGGATGTCCTCAGCCCATCAAACCCCTCAGGCCTTCAAGTGCCTTCAGCCCTTCACACTCGTTTAGCCCTTCAAAGTTCACTTCAGCTCTTCAACACTTTAGACAACCAAAAGGGTGTGAATCATATACCAAAAATGGAGTTTAAACCGTTATTGAAAGCTTATTTCAGACATTGAGTTGTGCATGCATGCTGTAACTCAAAACGATAATAAGAACCAATGTGTACTCAAACCCGGGCGCAAGCAGCTGTGTACAAAAGAGATCAGACTGAATAGAAACAAGCGAGTTCTTTCATGGCAGAAAATACTTTTCGAGGTACTTGCAACCAGAACACAAAACAACAGCAAAACAACACACATTGGTTTTATCAAGCTTTGCTCCAATTGTCGTAACAGGCGAAAACAACCTAACCACGTCCTTACGATGACGTGACAGCAAACTCAATATCTACTAGGCGTCACACAGCATGATCACAAGTCGTACCTCTGGAACCACTCAGACGGACTTGACAACGCCTTAAACAAACAGCGCAAGGTGGTAGAAATTACACTCCCGCTGATCGCGATCTACAAACTGGACGTCAGGCCGAGCCTTCCGCACATGAAGGGAGAACGCCGGGAAGTCGATGTACTCGGTGACGTTTGCCTGCCGTGCGTGATGGAACGGAGCGGGTGACCGGGATCGACGGAGCCGACCGTGTACACCTCCATCGAGTCCTCTCGAGGCGGAGCTGGCGGCGGCCGAGATTGTGCTCGGTGAGCTGGCGGCGACTCCGCTGGCGTCGGTAGTCATTCTTTCGAGCCTCAAACTCCCGAACTGCACTTCGCCACCTCCAAAGCTAGACGACACGACAACGCCCGCCTGGACAGTGGCGTCCTCGCAGCCGACCGTCGATCTTCCTAGGGTCCCAGCTCATCGCAGGATCCCTGTAAATAAGAACTTAACACAGAAGGCTGGTTTTTCTCCAGCACCTCATAATTTGACAAGCCTTACACGGAAAAGCATGTTTTTAGACCGAACTTTGGAGATAGTTTTTTAATTTTTTTACAACAACAGTCCAAAGCACCAAAGTGCCCGAACGGGTTTGCTGTACTTCCCGGTTGCCCGTCCTCAAGGGTCTGCATGCAGTCCAGGCCCGCCGACCCTGGTTGTCGCCCGTCGTTCAGAGCTCACAGTCGAAGTCCGTGTCCAGGCCTGCACATCGTCCATCCCATACCAGCGCTGCATAGGCTAGCAGTCCCGGTATGGCCAGGGCTCGCTATTCCCGCCGGTCCTGGTCCGAACCTGGCTGGTGGACTGCTACGGCGATTGCCATGGCCCACACCGGCTCCATCGTTCCTGCCCGGCCCAAGCCTCGCGCACCACGCTGTCTCGCGCCAGCTCATGTCTTTTCGGGCGACCGCCTTTCATGTGCCTTCCGCCCCGTCGTCTTCCACCCTCGTCTCCCACACTTTTTCTCTCTCAAGGCCCGGACTTCGGAGTACTTACGTTACTCGGGAAATCATGTGTCTCAGAGAGGAGCTCTTCCTCGTCTATGGACTGGGGAGACAGGTGAACGCTCTGGTCGGGGCCACCTTGAGGTGTCGAGAGAGGCGCCTGCTTGGCGTTGCCGGAGTGGCCACGTTGTAGCGTCCGAAAGCGGCGTCGGTGGTGGTGGGACCCTCGGCGTCGGTCTTTCTTGATGAAGGGCTCAACTGGCTCTCCTAGTGAAGCCGGCGAACAATGTTGACGCTTTCGTCGCTCGCTGTCCTAAAAGAGCGTTCTGCAGCAGACCCCCATGCTGCAGAACAATGCAGCAGGGGGCCTGCTTTAAGCAGGTCCCCCCGACGCGGACGGACCTGCCCCGTTCCGCTTGGAGGTCACCGCGTGCGTAGAACTGCCCACGGTGCTAATGAAGTGCTAAACAACACACAACAAACAAATGCTCTGGCGCATATTCGGGCAGCGGCCATAGCCTCAAATGCAAAATTGCTTGCCTACGGGTTCGTGTAACGTGCGGCTACCTCGGCGAGTCCGCATTCAGGAGCTCGCTCCTGGGTCGCCAGGAGCAAGAAATATCTTTTGTTCTACCGCAACCTCATGTTAATCACCTTCCCCATGGCCTCGGTAGTATCCCTTCAAGTCAGCGATGTGAACTGTGCCGGACTCATCGTTTGTATCTTGCCGAGTAAGCCCATAGAAGTAAGACACGACGCTCGCGTCCTTACCTTGGTTGGGCCCTCTCACCTTGGAGTGAGCGATGCGGCGAAACCACTCGCTGCGTTGCTCAGAGGGTGAGTTTTCTTCAGAACTAAGTTACGATTGTGTAAGTCTAGTCCATCTGTTGCGCAAGCGAAGGGATCCAAATCCTGCGGCGGGATGGCCATACCATACACGTGTTCCATGGCGGCCGCGTATAGGGTGTGCGAATCGGTGTAAGCGTCAGCGTCCCGTCCCGTCCACGTGCATACGGGCTATAGGGACTCATTGGCCCTCAGAGGTGGCGGCAGCTCAGCGAGCAAGCCCGCTCGAAACCGTTCGCGCCTCAAGGCAAGCTGGATAGCTACAGAGCCCACATAAATGTCTCTCGCCTTATCCTCGGCCAGGCCACGACGCAACATATCTAATGAAAAGTCTTGCGGTCGCTGCCTTGACCGGCCAGAATGAAGTCAAAAAGCATCCAATACATCACCTCCGTAGCTTTCAAGGAACCCACACACCCGAAGGGAAAGTCGTCCCCTCTGTCCTTAGTCGAGTGTTGGGATGACGCGAAGCAACAATTCCGTCTTGGCCCAGCAGATACGAAACGTAGTGCTCATTAACTCGCCAGCTAACGTTGCCAGTGTCAACTGCTATCCCGCAATGTTTCGGACGCCCACCAAAACACTCGTCCGCCAGCGTTCCCGGTGTTAACTTTTGTTGCCGCCCTTTTTCCGACACCCACTGAAAATCTCGTACGCCAGCGTTCCCAATGTCAGCTGCTATTCCCGCAATTTTTCCGACACCCGCTGACAATCTCGTGCGCCAGCGTTCCCGGTGTCGACTGCCATTCCCGCAATCTTTCCGACACCCATTGAAAAGCTCGTGCGCCATCGTTCCCGGTGTCAACCGCTATTCCCGTAATCTTTTCGACACCCGCTGATAAAATCCAATCTGCAGCCCGGTCCTCGACAAGCTCTTCCTTGCTCATCACTTTACCCCAAGCCACAATCTTTGATCCACTTGTCAAAGCGTCTTAAATCCGCAACAAGTCCAGGCTGTTTCCCTTCCACCAGTCGTTATCCTGCCTTGCAGTTGCAGCGAACATGCGGTGCCTCTCCTCCGCCTCCGAAGGCGACTTTTTTACATGTTACCCGCGCTCCTCGTCACCTCCCCCATCACATAACATCTTCCCAACCGCTGTACTGGGGTGCTGGAAGAGCCCGTCCGCAACCTCGTCTTTCGAGTCCTTTCGGTACTTGACTCGAGGACAAACATGCTGAGCCCTGCTGTGAGACAAGTCGCAAAAATTCCAAAATACTTTGTCTCAACGGGCATCGTTAGCGTTTGTGAACAACCCGCTCAACAAATCCGTGGGAATCCATGAGGACAAACAGAAGCAGAGGCATACCGGCCGGACCCCACGTTGAATGAGGCATTTACATGTGGGGTCGCGCTATAATAATCGCCGCCCGATTGGTCCCTGCTTCGCTCGTCTGCCAAGGAGTGACGCAACACAACGAGAAGGCAGCGAATAGGTTTGCTGTACTTCCGGGTTGCCCGTCTTCGAGAGCCTGCAGTCCGGGCCCGCCGACCCTGGTTCTCGCCAGTCGTTCAGAGCTCGCATTCGGAGTCCGTGTCCAGGCCTGCGGATCCTCTTTCCCACGCCAGTGCTGCGCATGCTAGCAGTCCCGGGCTATCACAGCCCGAGTCTGGCTGCGGAACCACTCCTCGAGGAGGTCATGGCCTAGGCCGGTATGGCCAGGGGTTGCCGTTCCCGCCGGTCCTGGTCCGAGACTGGTTAAAGGACCGCTCCGGGGATCGCCATGGGCCAGACCGGCACCATCTTTCCTGCCCGGCCCCAGCCTCGCGCGCACGCTCTGTCTCGCGCCAGCTGGTGTCTCTTCGGCCGACCGCCTGTCACGTCCCCCCCCCCCCCCAGCCCCGTCGTCTTCCACCCTCGTCTCCAACAACGGCTAAACCAATCCCGCACAAAAAGGCACAGCATTATGCCATTCACAAGGCGTGATATATGTTCAACCGGAAATAGCGAACGCACATAGACGACGGGAACCGGTTCGATGCACTTTTGCCACTGCATAATTCCCTCTATTGGTTCGCACTGTCGCCGGCGGTCGGACTTAAAGAGTCACTAAAGGGGAAAAAAACATCCGATGGCAATTCGTTAGTATTGTTCTTTCTCCCCCCCCCTTTTCACCCCTTTCCATTCGTTTAGGACCCCTTGCCATTTGTTCATCACCGCTTTCTGTCGTTATACCCATTTCCATTCGTTTATCACCCGTTTTGAGTCGTTTATGACCGTTTTCATCGCTTTTTCACTCGTGGAAGAACCGCATCCATCGCCGGGGCGGCCACTGAGCTGGGCCGCATTCCAAAACTGCGCGGCGCCTGCTCTTCTGTGGCTCCGTGTCAGCTGTGCGACGCTCATATTGGTCCGAACCGCAGGCATCTGCAAGCGTCACCCTCTCCTCTCTTCCCGCCGCCATGGTGAGACACTGAATCTGTAAACACGATACCTTCTCACCATCCCACACTCCTCGCGACATCATGCATGACGCTAACAAACGGACGCACAAACTGACACCGGCGGGTTTCCGTGAAAAAAAAAAAACGTTCTAAGGCTGACGCATTAAAAATATTTTTAAATGGCATAGATGGGACACTTATTTTTTAAATCAATTCTCCACGCGAAAAACAAATTTTCGCGCAATATTTACGCTGTTAGTCTCAATTTAGGTGGTCATGGTACGCTCCAACTCCCGCCCACAGATCAGTGGCCCTGACTGGAGTAGGTTGGCTGCTCAGCAGAGAATACGCTAATAAGCCTTGTGTCTCCCTTCGCCACATCGGGTTGCCCGCAATATGACGGAGGCTTATTGCGGAGAAGGCGCCGTGTAACCGAGCTTTTGGTTGCACGTGAAAAGATCCCAGGTGGTCGAAATTAATCCTCAGTCCTCCGCTGGGGCGTGCCAGATGCCCGTCGTTGGTTTTGGCACGTAAAACCCCAAATTTGACTTGACTTGACATCGGGCGCGTCTAATCTGGCGGCTGACACCGCCTGCCAGTCGTGCGAGCAGACGAGTGGCAGCCTCCGGCATCGTCTGCTATTCGCCTACAGCGCATATCGTCGTCTGCAGTGCCCATAAGACGCGGACGTGAAAACTGTTCGTTGGCGTTCGTTTTCGCCTTCGTCCGTCTGCATGTCGCCCCAGTCTAAAAACATCTGTAGCACTCGTAAGACGCGACTATAAAAGCGGCGTTCTTGCTTTCCATCACGCACAAGCCACGGTCAGAGACAAGTGTCTTTCAGCGTCCTTCGATGTGGGGCAAAAAGCGACCGAGAGGACTAAAAATTCAACAAAATAAAAATGCAGTCCTACACATTTTATTTTATTTTATTTGTTTCGCATTGCATCCGCGAGCATGGTAGGTGAGCGTCATGACGGACAATTAAAATACAACCTACAAATGTTCTTTTTGGCAGGCCAGGTGCGCTGCAAAACTTCAGATACTTGCCTTTCGAAGCGAAATGACGGAGACATTCCTGGACAAACTTGTTGCGAGCCGAACGCCCGATTGCCTCTGGCCGAAGGGCTCCCAAAGTCTTACCTGTGTAGGTACCTTCTCTCTATTAAAGCCATGGTGACATTCACGACGGTTACACGGTGCAAAAAGCAGCAGGTCCGCTTTTGCGGAACCAACATCTTTATTTCGCATGAAGACAAGCAAAGTAATGAAGCCAGATCATGCCAAAGAAGTTAGGTTTAGGCTAGTCCCGCTACGAAAAGTACCCACGCAGCGCATCCGACGTCGCGTACTTGCGACGGTTGTTTGCTGCAAACTACGTTGGTTGAAGAGATCTTCCTAAACAGCTATGTAAACTCAAATAGATCTGCACTCATAAAAAAAAAAGCTCAACGAGCGTAGTTTGTTGTGCACTCCGCAGACAGCGGCAGCCATGTTTGTTATTGTTTCGACCCAAAGCGGGAGAGGCAAACTCAGAATACGCTTGAAAAAATAATGACTCCATCTTCATTATTATTTTCTGAAATATAAAGACATTGTCGTTTACAGTGGTGTTACACCAGGAAGATACAAACTCACAACCAACCTTTCACGCCTCAGTCATCTCTCCAGGCATTGAGGGATGTAAGCAGCGTCAAAGCATGGGGCGGGGCTTAGTGGGCTGCACCCTACACCTTCTGCACCTAAATTGCGTCTAACGACGTAAATATTGCACGTTTTTTTCTTTCTCGTGGTAAAAGTTTATTTTAATAAACGGGTTCCATTAAACACTCTTGATGTTTTTTTTTTAATTTAATGGTTTTTAAAGCGTGGGGCCCGTATATTTGGTTCCTCGATTTGAAAGTATGCTGCGTTACCGAGCTCACATTTTAAAGATTACACGAATATTCTTTTCTCATTGTACGGCTCTATGTTATTGTACTGAGGCGTTATAACAAAACTAAAAGAAGCAAAATAAGACTTTTATTTTCTTGACACGGTCAAATTAACGCACGCGTACATTACAAATATCCAAACGCAAAGCTCAAGTAGAGGCGTTCTAGCTTAATAATGATAATAAAACAAAACAAGCAGAATTATATGATATGATAATCATATTACAGAAACGGCAAGTATTGGCAAGTATTGGCAAGTATGGCAAGTATCAAAAAGTGGTTGTCCTGTGCTTGTCCTCCGTGTTTTATTCTTTCAATTTAATGTAATGTAATGCGGCAAGTATATGTGGAACATTTTTGAGTCATTACGTAGGAGAGGAGGATGCGCTTGAAACGAGCGTATTAGAGGGAGTGGCAAGCGCTACAAGCAATTTTGTGGTGATGCTGAGTGTTGTCCAAATCTGCATAGAGGCTGCTGTAAAATCCCATAACTTCCCGTGATATTTATCAATCTTTACAAGCACTTCTTGAGGTTCGAGAAAAAATATGGGTTCATCACCATATTTATTGGCTACATAATTTGGCATGTCTCGGGGGAGCACGGGAGTGCTGACTTTCATTAAAAACCGTTAAAGTGTTTTGTAGTGATCTCTTTTATTTCTTCCAGAAGTTACATCGTAGACGCTTTCGTCAAATTACGCATTTGCGAAGCACCACTCGAAGTAATGAACGGTGGAAATTCTAGACTCCCATCGTCTTTTCATATTCTCCGCCACGCGAAGACTCGGACATTTTCTTAGCATAGTCGATACCATAGCCCGTTTTCTTAGCATAGTTGTCACCAGAGTCCATTTTTTTAGCATAGTCCACGGAGTCCTTTGAGGTTTCCATATTCTTTGCTTCACTCATTTTAGTCGCAGGTCCTCCGGCAGCATGATGAAGGACAATGGCGGAAACTGAAAGCGAGAAAAATATCTGGAATGTCAGTCGCAGCTGGGTCTCAAGTGTTATCATTGAGATAAAGCTTGTAGCGTGAATTTCTTGATGTTTTTAAACGCATTCTTAGAGGATTGTTTGTCAAAAAGCACCACTCGAGAAATTCCTTAATTGAGAAAGACCCGATAGACGGACGAAACAACATTAATATGAAAATACGGCAATCATTTTAGTATACGTGAAAGTGAATAACCACCCGGAATCCATATTGCATGCCTGTCAAGACATTATTTACTAATTGAGAAAGCCGAGCTAGAAAACGAACGAACATTAATATTAAACATGGTAGCCATTGTATCCATGTTAATGTAAATAACTATTTCAGCAGGGGTACAAAAAATACCCGTTACGCTGACATTGAACAGAGAGAACTTATAATTGCGAATAACGCAATGTTATATATAACTAATAATACAATATGTGTTATTCAGCCTCACATTGCTAAATAGGAAAATGACCTCTTACCGAGGATGACCACCAAGTATTTCCCAGAGAGCAGCATATTGATATGCAAGTTTCGAAATCTGGAAAATAAATCAACATATAAGACGAGTGAATCAAAATTTAAAACATAAATGTTAGAGACAGTGTATTGCCCTCTCATTTAATCACATACAAAAGGCACACTGCTTTGCAGGGTTACGACTTTTGTGAATTACGTATCTCTAAAAAAAATATCATGACAATTACCATTTTACAGGAGGTGAAGACGCTTCACGTAATATAATTCTGATCCTCATTCGTGGAAGTGTTGAAGGACAGTTATTATCTCAAATACAAGAACCAGGCGTTGTTTAGAAAGGGTAGGATAACCAGTCAAGGGGACGTCCTGACTGCACTCCAGAGTCGCAGGCGTTTTGAATAATAATAAAATGTAATTCTTTAGTTGGACGCCATGTAAACTTTTATAGAATGAGATGAACACATGAGGTAATTCTTTTACTGAAAGAGCAAACACTAATTTCGTATACTGGAGTGACAATCTGTTATTTTGTTTACCACTGGCACTGTGATCGCGATAATCGAGCTCTAGATAGATGTAACACTTTCTTAGACTGATCTTTCCGTCACGCGAGACTTTTTTGTTACTCATGATAACCGTCATCGTTCTACAACGAGCATATATTTTTGAGTTCTGAACCGTATATTTCTGGTCGTTGCAACACAGTCAATATTCATCAACTAAAGGTGCTGGCCGTAGTTTTAATTCATAAGATTACCTGCGAAATTTGAAGTTTTCGACCCATTTTGAGTTAACATCGTAAACATTTTGTTATAGTGACTGGTAGAGTGACGCTGAAAACCAATACGATATAAAAATATCTAAATAAAATATATTAATTTTGTACTTTAGGATTTTTCATTCTCCGCACTATTTTTTATACAATTATATTTAATCTATTCAGCCACAATAATATAAAATATAGGTGGTACTCAGTTTCGTTGCCTGGAAAGACAAGGCAGCTTTAATAACAGCGTTTTTGTATACGAATAGGTATTGAGTTTTGCGAAAGACCAAAAATGCCCTATTTAGAATATGATAGACGGACAGTCTTAAACTGCTGCGTAAAACGTCTAGATCGTATATAGCTATGGAACTGGACGTCGTATACAAAATAAATTTTACCCTTGGCATTCGTTAATGAAAGATTAATTGAAAATTTAAACATAAAAATGCATAGCCTAGAGGGGGTAATAGATTTTCCAATATACAAGTATGGCTTACAAAATGATATCTGAAAAGCCAAACTTTAGAGATATAGTTCAACATGGGAACAAACCGTTATTCAGATTCTCACCTCCGCAAAAATGCCAGCAAGTATTCGAGCTCCGTACTGATGTGGACTTCCAGATCAGCTTTCTTTGCCAGCTACGTACTTCTGTGTACTTCTAGACCATCTTTATATAGCCCTTCGGACTTCATATCAAAGCCAGGTGTCAGCCGCTATCGTAGCCACTCTCAATTTCGAAACACCGCAAGATCCAATTAAAATGTTAATGATGTTACATTCGAATCAAGTTGAAAACCGCCCAACTCGTATTGCCACCTGTGACATTAACGACTTTGGTAGTTCTTTTATAATGACCTTATTTTGATTTATAACCTAGGATTTAACGTCATGCAATGTAATTATGATTTCAGTGAAAGTTACATTTTTTTAGCTCGATTTAGTTAATTACACGAATGATGAAACTGTACAAACTGCTTTTCGACTCCCATGGGCCACGAACTGTGCGACACAGGTGTATCCCGAGTGTATTACCAAAGTAAAGAATTTATCGTGTCTTTAGATTCATTGAATGTAGTTAAATTTATGTACCTATATAAATGTTTACCCGTATTTGTTCTTCCCAATACAATCCGAGGCTTATTTATGTAGACAAAATACACAAACACAACACATACGCATGACTTCGTTTTTTTTACATTTTTTTTCAGATTTAAAGGGCAATGAAGTGAGAAAAAAATACTCATTCACAGCAGGACACTTCTTCAGTCAGCCACTCGAGAAAAAACAAATAAAAAAAGAAGAAAGTGTCACAGAATATCTGTGGAATTTAGAAACACCGTGGAATTTAGAAAAAAATAGTGTTCCCTTAACTGGTCATTAGCACACCGTCTTGTTCGTCCTACTTAAGATCTACGGCAGGAAAGGAGAATGCCATAAATCACATTGGTTGAACAGGGCACATAAGGGTGGACTAAAGCCCCCTGATGTGTTTGCGTTTGTCTTGCAAGTAGCGTCAAATGCGCGAGCGCACGAGGTTCGTGTCTCGAGCAGCCCTTGGAAGCAAATGGCGGCGCAGTGCTGAATTGAGCGGTCCTCGGAAGCGAATGGCGGCGGAGCAACAGCTCGTGGCACGTGTCTCGCGCGTTTTCAGAACAATGGTTGGCGGTACTTGTAAAAAAAGCCTTTATCAAGGGACTTTAGGGTGGACGTGTTTTGTGCGACACCTGTGTTTTGCAATATTTTCTATTTTTGCTTGAACTTTAGAACAAATTTGACCCTTTTTGGTGGGTGCTGACATCACTAATGGGACTCCGTACCTATTGAATACCTGTTTAAGATTGTGAGAAATTATGTGTATATACAAAACCAACACCACTCTTTTTTTTTGCCGACAGTACGTGCAGCTTTTTTCCTCCGTTTTAAGTTTCGTTCCGGAACTCAGGTGGTGTACCCACTGAAAGTTTTCTTCAGCTGCTACATTTCTGTCTTAATTAAATATTTATTAAGTGCCAAAACGTTTTTTTCTTTTTTTTTTCTTCAAAAGTCTGGTGTTTGTATAGGTTCATGTGTTGCACCGGTCCTAAGCGATATTTTTCTTGCGGCGTTCGACCGTGCCACTCAGACCGCCATAGCATTTCTGCCAGTTCTTCACGTGTTTATATCTGTAGATGATTTTCTGCAAGTGTACAGAGGGAGGTTGGACAATAATGTAATTAGTAGCATCATGGACATTTTCCACAAGTGCGGTTCTGGACCGATATTTACTTGTGAAACTCCTAAGAAAGGTGTGTTGCAATTTCTATACCTTTCCCTATCTCTGCAAATAAACCACCTGTGCTGGTCCTTTTCACCCCGTTCTAAAATAAGTTTAGTACACTATACGTCCTCGCACTCAAAAATCGTAAAAGAGGAATAACTCTTTCCTGCCTTACTTCAGCCTTAAATAAATCATGTTTCCACACCATCAAAGACAGTTTTAATGCTCGAATTGGGAGGCTTACATTGTCTGGGATTCCAGCGCAGGTCCTGACTGAGGTGGTAGGAACACTGATGAAAAAAGTAAAAGAATGTATAAAAGCTGCACTTATTGTCGACAAAAAAAGAATGTTGTTTGTTCCGTAGCTACACAGAATTTCTCACAATACTAAACAGGTAGCCAATAGGTGCGGAGTTCCCTTAGTGATCCCAGCCCCCCAACAATGGATCAAATTTGTTCTAAAATTGGAGCAAAAGTTGAAAATATTACAAAACAAAGGTGCCGCACAAAGCACGTCCACCCTTATGTGACCTGTTCAACAAGTGTGATCAATAGCATTCCCCTTTCCTGCAATAGATCCCAGCCCTACCGAAAAATAACCAGTTTAAACTGAGTTATGGAACAGGAAAATCCCACTAGATTTCTAGTTGGAAACCCAGTTTGCAGGCCTTTGTGTTCAAACTAGATTTCAGGTTTCCAGAGAAAAATCTAGTTAAATTTTCCTGTTCTCTAATCCAGTTTAAACTGTTTTTTTTCGGTAGGGTACGCAGGACAAACAAGACGGTGCGTTAATGACCGGTTGAGGGAACACAACCTTTCTTTAAATTCCACTGCAAGGGGTCGCTTACCCCTGCATTGTGAAGCGTGTATGTGTACTCCATATTAAAAAAAAAAATCCTCGATACTATGCAGATTCCACAAAAAACACACAAGGGAAATTTTTTAAGATTTCAGTATACTGTGCTTAGGCCAGCGTTGTGCCAGCCAACCTTATGTGGCATTAACCGACAAGGAAATCGCCTTTCTACAATCGTTTGAGTGTGGTTGATGGCGTGCCAGTGAGGCCTCGGTTCGAGCTAATACAGCGGGCTGTTCTTCTTTATTCCTTCAATACATCGAGTTGTGAGTCGGCGCTTGTCTCTTCTCTCTTTCTCCAATGTTCCTTTCTATTTGTGCGCAATTTTAACCCAGTTCAATCATTACCAACTCGCCCGAATAACCACTTTATTACAGTTTATTCTTTCGGCACTTCAGTGTTATTCTGTCAACAAATGATTGCATCAAAGTATGCTGGCTGATAGGACTATCAGTTTCTCTTTGAAAGTTTGCTCTTTCGTCTTCCGGCGGTGGGCATTCTGGCCACTCAACTTCCACGGAAGGCCTTCTTCTTGAGGAATACATAAGTCCAGATCCCGATCTTTCCGATTTGGTTGATGCTGCAGCAGGTCAAATGTCCAGAGGTCACTTTGAGCATCCTCCGATGTGAAGACTCAAACAGGCTGCGTTTTGGAATTCGTTCTTGACACAACAAAATTGATTATGCAGCTGCTCCTTACGCACTGTTAAGCACATTGATGTTCAGTCATATATTTTAACGGGGTCTCACCATGGCAGCGGAAAGTTCAAACAGATCCTAGCAAACGCCGCTCCCGAGTTCCGAGAACTTAGCGCGTTGAGCACGAGAGTTCGCCAAATTAAAGTGATACGGTCGATTGGATTGAATTTTTTTGTATTTACCCTATGGATCGGATCTCTTCTGCTGACACAGTTGGCAGATGAGCAGAGAGGAATCCACTAAATTGACAGACGTTCGCAATACCGCTAAAACAATTAATATGATGACACCAGAAGAATTCGCAAAAGCAATGTTGCCGTTATTGACCTTTGTTGCTATATTTTAAATTATTGGTGGATTATTCCTGCTTAGACAGTTTTTTTAACTGTTTCCCAAACTTCCTGAACAAATACTTGTTTTATTTGCAGTATTTTTCTTCCTGGCCTTCAAGTTTTCCGAAAACTTTCCATCCTTAAATATGCCTCATGAATTTTCCTAGTCAATTTTTGGTTTGCCTTTCCAATATTTCAATGTGTTTAAACAGGGGTGTACAACCGCAACCATCGTAATTAACTTCCACGTGAACCGATGGCGTAGACCTTAAAGACAGAGAGTGTTCACTAGCTCGAACATTTATGCACCGACCTGCCTGTCCCTTGTATACCTTACCGCGAAAAATGGGATTTATACACGACTCCGGTTGTGCATGCGATGTTTGAAACGATGTTTGCTTTCACACACTACATAATTACTTCTTGCTTTCTCAATCGCAGCACAGAATCAGGAGAACTTAGAAGAGGCCGAGAAGACTACAGGCCCCTTATATTTATCTGCCACCTTCTTAATCCTATGGGAAATGTTATTAAGGTAAGGAGCTACGATTTAAAATAACATAATAATGCAGACGAACCTTTTGGACCCTTTGGATACTTTGACTATCTTTGGTAGTCGTGTATACACTTTAGCGAACCAATGGACTGTGTGCAAGAGGAGGGCGGTGTGGAGATGACCGGTATAAACGTGCCCTGAATAAAATGTATTAACTGTGTTTGGGTTCGTCCTCTCCTTGTAGCCTCCGTCTTGGATTTAGAAATGTTTTTTATCACTGGTTGGGATGTAAATTTATGCCTAGTGTTGTCAGAAGTACCAGGCGCTTGTCTGGAGATAGTTAAAAGCTATTCTGCTATCCCTACTTTCATATGCTTAGGGAACCCCCGTTAAATCAGCTTGTTAATTTGAATCATAAAGCCATTGTAACTTTTAAGACAACAAGATTTCTTTAGAGAAGCCCTCAAACAAGGTTTGGCCATCCCTCTTTTTACAACCTTAGTGTGCGTGGAATCATAGCTCAGGAGAGACTTCTTTGTCATCGGTTTGTATGCCCAGCATACGTGATTCTGTTCTAGAAGAAAATGTAGGGCCAGAAAGTGCAAGGCGTTTCATGTGGAACTTCGAACGTAAACTTTAGGCCTCCAGAGAACTCCCTTATTTCAATATATGTGAAACAATGTCTACACTTTTATCGCCATGCTTAGCAATAAAATTACCAGATAATCGTCCACATATATGAATATATTCAAAACCTGTCCGTTCAGCCTTTCTGCAATTAAACAATCATAGGCAGCGAGGCAGATATCACTTAATATGAGATCAACGCGAGAGCCTATACATATTTCAGATATTTGTAGAAACGTATGGTCCTCAGAGGTGATAAAAGTTGATTTCAAACAAAAACGTAGATCTAAAAACTTCTCCCTTAAATTCAAGACGAGTTCTGGAAGGTCACCGAGCCATTCAAGTCAAATTCATCGCTAGAACGCTTAAATGAGGCCCTCATGTGGAACAGAATAGAAAACAACTTCCACATTAATCGAGACCATGTTACAAGTACCAGAGTTCTCATTGCTGATATATTCTTTCAATGCTTACGATTTTCGAATTTAAAGGAATCGTTCAAGTTAAAAGACGAGAGGTGATGTTGGAGATACTTTTAGACGTGTAAGTGCCAGGCCTCTTTTTTCTGTAACAGATATATGTTCAACAGATATTCGATATGCTAACCGATATGATAGAATTAGTTTCAATTTATTTGTAGAACGGGAACGTATGTGTGGAAGTTGAAAATCAGTTCCTACAATTTTTTTTTTAAATTTGTTACATATTTAGTGACTTTTTCTTTTGGTATTTTTATTTATGTCTTTTCTTCGAATGGCTGGCTGAAGAAGTGTGCTGCTGTGAATGAGTCTTTTTATTTTTCCCCACTTCATCACCTTTATGTCTTGAAGAAAAAAAATCGTGAGTCAGCGCCCTGTTTGTGTTTTTTGTATTGTACTTGTGTCTTTTTTGCGCTGATTTCTCCTCGTGTTAATACGCACCTACTAACCCAACTGTAAACACTATTAGAATACCATAAACCTTTACCCCCCGGAGAGAATTTCCGTCCGCATGTTTTAAACCTCCGATTCCTAGAAAGTCAAAACTTTCTAAGAATGTTTAGTGGTAGTGCAGTCTCGCACTCACATTCTCCCCTTTCTTAAAAGAGTCATAATTTCCTATGGATCAGGCAAGTCGAGTCGAAGGCGTTTCTTGGTATTGAAATCGCATGGAACTGATACAGAACGTGCTTGCCATTTATTATCCCTATCAGGTTTTCATCCTGTAATTAGACAGTGAAGTCTAGATAATCGTTTCTCGTCGCCCAGTAGAAAGAAGCGCGCTGCAGAATTCCCGACGAAATTGACAATTAGTATCAAATTTTTATGATTTACATCAGTAATTTCATAGGTGGCTGATTTGAGTAAGCCGACCATATCTAAATGTGTGTTTAATTTTTTTTTCGAATCATGGAGTCAAGGAATTGTATTGGTATTTCAAAGTAATAAAGAACTGCAGCGTGATCCACAATTTCAGTCAGCGTAGAACTCAATTTTGTGCCCTATTATGTTAGAAACACAATTAAAGTTTTGATGGAATAATTGGGCCGTTTTTCAAAAGCTGTGTGAAAGCCAGCGGGAAAAGAAGCATCTGTGTCTTCAACTGCGTAGCAGATGTGATCCATACTTTCATCCGGCGTCAAACCTAATTTCGTGCGCCGTCATTTTGAAAACTTAATTAAAGTTGGGCTAATATAATTGCGTCGTTTTCAAAAAGTTGTGATGACTTACCAGCGAAAAAAGAACCATCTGTGCCCTCAACTGCGTAGCAGATCAAACTATTGTATGAAGGGCTCTGGTGTAAAATAAAGTCATTAAGAGCAACTGAGTTGCTGGCTTTAACTTTCTAGATACGCCATCACGCATAACTTCATCTGAAACACAAGGAATTAAAAAACATAAAAATATAAAACAGCTCATGAAAAGCAAGGTATAGAGGTACGACGAATTCGATTTAACAACGCAGTCAGCTCTAACAAAAGCCTGTAAATTTGTAACATATTTTTTGTTGTGATTTTTTCTATTCCATAAATGTTCCATCGATATTAGAGCCTGAAAGTTCAGAATTCAAGGCTGCACCCATTTCTCCGGCGAGAGGACCCGGGCATTTGTTAACATGAGGTCCACAAAACCAGACTTCTGCACGACGCGTTACGAGTAACCCATTAGTTAAATGTACTTACGGTTTTTGTTGACAAAGTAACAACCTGAGTACTTTTGAAAATAAGGAGCGAGTATCGTAATTTCGTTACTTATTGATGGAGCGAGTAGAGGTATTTCGGTGTTTCTTGAGGAAAACGTGCACAGCAGAAGCCACACAATTTGGTTTCCACCTCAACCCACCTTTTTGAGTTCCATGACAATAAAAAAAATACGTGAACAATGTGTTACACTATCGCTACAGTCTTCGGGCAACATAATCATTAAACTGTATATCAGTGAATTATGTCCTCCATCTGGATAACCCTTAAACATACAAACTTAATGAGGTTGGTTCGGTGGACCGCTTGATACACGTTCTTTGACGCTTTGTTCATCTGTCGTCTCCAGTTTCTCTTCAGTGAGAACTTATCATGTTGAAGAGGGATTCAGTGCGTTGGACCAGGTTGCCCACACGCTATATCATCCGTGGTCGTTTTCACCGCGAGGATGTCAAGTTATATAGGCCACACGAGCGGCGCTCCGCCACTGGCAAAAGGCCGCCGCAGCGTATGCGCGGGGGCTTTTTGGATCGCGGCGCGGTCGATAACGGCCAATAAATGACTACGTGTTGTTGAACTATTGCGTTGTGTCATTCTCCGAGATGCGTAGAAGCAACAGAAGTCCAACACCACACTTAGCTATTTTTTTAGACACGTGCACACATCTGCCCAGAGCATGAAAATCTATGAAGTGCCATGGTGTTTTAAAAGTTTTTTTTTGCAGATAGATGCTTACATGGGACATCCAGGGCTACACCGTTCACGCTCAAATTGTGAAATTGTATAAACACTGATTGAAATTTTCATAATATTACTTTTTTTTTCCAGCAAAACGAAGCCTTGTATTTGTTCCTCAACACCATCACAATAATTTACTCTTAGCATTGCTGCCCTGTCAAGCATCGGTCGTCATTGTCGCATTCTTTTCGTGCTAAGACTGAAACTGTTTATGATGCTGGAAAAATTTATTCTTCGATACCTTCGTGCATCAAGTTCATAAATCACAACAATATTAAATCATGAATTACTTTTTTTAGAAAATCCACCGAATTTGAGAACATTTTTTGTCCCTCCATGCATTTTCCCGCTAATTTCAGCATTGAGATTGACGTCACGTTACTTCAGGGCGTAACGTAGCATCAGGAGATGACACCATGCATCAGGTTTAATGACCACCTAGAATTAAGTAAAATCTCGCAGGGACGGCAACTTCCCAGCTAAATAGTTGGTTTACATATAGCTGGAATAGACTCTTTCCGAACGTCAGTCAACCAACCCAGTTCAACGCCAAACCCGAAGCTCTAATTGCGACACTACGCAGCTTCTCCACTCCAAAAAAGAGAACTTCCTCGAAAGAATAGAGCAGAAAGGGGAAAAATAGTTGGTCTTCGTACATCAGCTTTGATTCATGAAATCAACGGGGCCTGATTTAGGCGAGCATAATCTCCTATCACCGCTATTAGAGCGGCAATATTAAAACCTCCGGGACTGCCACAAGATGATTCTGACATTTGAGAAGGGGTCTATTGTACCCTAAATTTAAAGGGGAATCGTCGTCACGTGACTCCAGTTCCTGGGACGTTGCTTTTTCATCTATAAAACAATATCTTAACTCTCCTTAAATATTACTTTTTATGCATAAGACTTTGTCTAAAATGAACGCTGGCTATTTGTTTTTGTGTAAGTTTTGCCACAAGTCAGGAGATGTACAAATGTGAACCCATCTGAACACTGAACCGAACTATTTGTATTATCTCGAGGATCAATGCACATAAATAATATGAAAGTATTTTCTTTTTTTATCTAGAGTTTGATGTCCAAACTTGTTCTTTATTGCGCACATAACTTAATCGACAATGCGACTTTGAAAACAATATTTACTTTAGATGAATGAGCTGTTATCCTTCACTGTTCATCACTGCATCCGCAGCGTGCAACGTCTCTTGGTGAATCAGGACTCTTTGTAATGTTTTAACTAGTAATTTATTGGGAATTTCGTACATTCGTGGAAGGGGAGACGGCGCCACGCTTTAACTATCCAGATCAGCAAAAAGTTTATTTCGACGCCGGTAAACAGACATGTCGTCAAGCAGCAGAATGTGTTTTCACGCCTGTCTCTTCTTTCATTGAGGATGAATACCAAATGCGTTTTTAATATTGCTTAAGAATGGATGATTCAATAGTTTACTCATTCTATAACAATACTGTTAGGATGATGTTGTTGGCAGCAAAAACGATAGGACAGGGCAAGATAAAAACAAACAAACAAAGGATTTCTAAGGCCTTGTCAGCACGTGAGGCCCGGCGCGAGATCGTGCGCGCCACTTGTCCCCGCCGTCGTCATCACCTTCCCTAACAATATCTTTGTTATAAAGATCACATAATAGAATCATAGATAACTGCACAAACAATTTTAAAAATTATAATCGAAATTGGAATCATCTGTGAATCATTCTCTGCGGAATGACGCAGGGCCTGAAAAACGTGTCCGCCTTCGCTCCGCAAAAAAAAAAAAACAAAAAAACTATATGGCTCGTGCGAAGTTCGCTTCTACGCGACGCAGCAGTTTCTTGTCTGCTCGGCAGGTTGCAATGGCCGTTTTCACTCGTAAGTGCTAGAATGTCACCCATGAAGAGCGGCACGAGCGCTCTAAAGTGCTCGTGCTGCACCCGATGGAGGAGTGCGTCACGAGGAATGACGCCGCTGCTGGTACAGGAGGGGTGGTTCCCGCTCCTGTGGCGTTCGTCGAAGCATCGATTGTGACGCTCGATGACGGCTCCGTTCCGCCCGCTCTGCTACGCCTCATCGAAAGTCTGTCAAGCAAACTGGACATCGTTACGGCAGAGCTCAAAAAGGGCTTTGGGCGGACAACAACAGCCTTCGCTCCGAAGTGCTTCATCTCCGTAAAAGTGTCCATGAACGAATTCCCCTTCCGCCTTTTTCATCAACCATGTACGCGTCCGTCGCAGCGTTGCCGCCTGCTGCGCCAACGTCAGTGTTGAGACCTCGAGCTGCAAATTCTCTGCCCAGTGCACTTCCAGGGATGAATCTGGGTGGGGCGGGCTTGGAATCGAGTTCCTCGAAGGATGCTAGAGCTGCGGGTGGAGAGGACGGTGTGGACAACGGTTACACCATGGTGGGGCCCCGACGGAGAAATCAAGCCGTCAGCTGGAACGGCTAAACCAAGTAAGGTGACCGCTGTCCCTCGGAAGAATCGTCGTTTGGCACTTTTTAGATCAAGGCTAGATGCAGATACGAGTGTAGACGATGTTTTTGCACTTATCGAGCATCTTTCAGTGGGAAGGCAGGTCTTGTGTTCAACAATGTTTACACGATTTGGCACATTCTCTTTGTTCCACATCACGGAAGACGAGTCAGTTTTCGACGCAATTACCAAATCCGAGGTGTGGCCTGAAGGTAGCATTTTCAATCGGTTCTTTTGTCGACCGGACAAGTCTCGTGTTCACACTGATGACGGAGTAGAAACCGTTGATTACGCACAAACGTAGCGTGTTTTACCAAAATGTACGAGGCTTCAGGACTAAAGGTCGGTTCACACTGGACCATTTTCTCACGTTACGTTATGTTACAAAATCTTGCGTACAAGTCACCGGGCATTGTGCTTCATATTAAGTGTGGCTACCAGTTCAAAGATAAAACCTGGCACGCGACATTCGAGACATGAATGTTTCGGTGACCTGCACGTAACGTAAGAAAAACCAAGAAAAAGGTGCAGTGTTAACCAGCCTTAAGGCCGACGAGTTTTCGTACAATTCAACTAATTCAGGTCCTGATATTTTATGTATTTGCGAAACCTGGCTTTGTGAAGGTACATCAGTCTCTAATTACTTCAACCCGATCTACACGGTCCATCAAAGGGATAGAGATTACGCGTGTATGGCTCGAAAAATGGGAGGGGTCGTGTTAATTGCAACTAAAGTTTCCGTGGCATCGCCATAGGCGGTTTCATCTCAAAACCTATTCAGAATGTGTTGGGATCGAGAATAAGACAAGTGACGGATTGAATTACCTGATAGGAACGCACTATTTTCCCCCGTCATCTGATCAATCCACTTTTATTGAATATTTTAAATCTCTCCGTAAGCAGATCGATTTTGACAAGTCTCGTGTTCGGATATACGGAGATTTTAATATTTTGGTGTAGAGGGGTCACTGCAAGCTTTAAACAATAATATGTTAACAACTAGAAAGGCCTCTTCTTTCTTGTCTTTTCATTAACGAGCGGTCTACAACAACTAAATTCAATACCGAATTGCGTAGGTAATATCATAGATCTCGTTCTTTCAAATGTCCCCATTCTAAGCTAAGTCTGGCTTCCGACCCTTTGGTACAAGTTGATACGTTTTATCCACCTTTAATAGTCCAGTTAGCTCTTCCGTGGAAGTCGCGGATATCGTCAAATCCATTATCTTACATTTTTTTAAAAATGGTATTACCTGGGCTTGCATGAATATATTGAATCTTTCGACTGGTCTAATGTTCACACCATGTCTGATGTCGTTCGTGCTACCAAGACTCTAACGAAAATTATAAAAGATGCCATCGACACTTTTGTGCCGAAACATTCAAGAAAGCCATCCAAATATCACGAATGTTTTTCCAGGGATTTAAAATGTTATTCGGCCAAGAAAGAACATTTCCACCGCCTTTATAAAAAATGCGGCCCTTGACTTATGTACACCGAATTCAGTTTATATCGGTCCTTGGCGACAAACCTGTTCAATAACGATAAACGCATACATCTTGACAGCGTAGAAAATAGCTTGTTTTGCCGCCCGAACACTTTCTGTAATTTCACGAAGCAACATACAAGTGACGTTAGTCCTATCATAAACTTACGTGCCTTTTCAGATAACGCCCCGGATTATGGTTTATTACCTCATGAAGTTGCAGATGTCTTTGCTGATTATTCTGGCAAATTTTTTTGTGACAATCGGCAATCTGTTCAACCGAGGGATAAAGACCTGATTTGTCACGATTTTTTGAGTTCCATAAGACTGGCCTCTCTTGATACTGCGGAGGCGATAAGAAAGTTAAAACCCAAGTTTTCTTCTTGCGTGGATGGTGTACCAGGCTTTGTTATCAATGGTTGCGGTGAGCTGTTCATTCCTATTTTGAAACACAAAAGCAGTTTTTGTTCCCATCTTAAAAGGCGGTGACACATCTGTAGTTCCGGACTACAGTCCAGGTTCTCTGCTTTGTGGTTTTTCTAAGCTTTTTGAGATTGTTGTGCGTAGAACGATGACTTTTTATTTCCGTAAAAAATTAACGCACTTGCAGTACGGTTTTTAAAAGGTAGGTCTGTTGAAACAAATTTGTGTCCCTTTCTAGATTACTGTGTGCCGTTTGTTTTAAATTAAAAAAAGTAGATGCACTATATTTTGTTTTGTCAAAAGCCTTCGGCAAAGTGAGTCGCGTGTTGCTTTTGTGCAAGTTTTACATCTGTATGGTGTCTGTCCAAAATTACGTAACTGGTTTAAGAGTTAACTGTCTTTTCGATCTAGTAGTATTCGGGTTGCTTACAGTTATTCTAAAGAGTTTTTCTCAAAAGCAGGCGTTGCCCAGGCATCAGTTTCGGGTCCTCCACTGTTTTCAATTTTTATAAATGATATAGCGTCATGTGTAAAGAACAATGAACTGCCTTTTATTTGCAGACGACATCAAGTTGCTCAAGAGTGATCATTGCCCTTTAGATTGTGATTTGATACAACATGATGTGTCCAATATAGCACAGTGGTGTAAACAAAAGCAGTTGTTCCTAAATCCTTTAAAAACCAAAGTGATATATTTTGCAGACGCCGTGCGATCATTAATAACACTTACCATCTTGAGGGAAAACCGATTGAACGAGTGTCAATTGTGAGGGATCTTGGTGTGTTCATTGACTGCGGATTAACTTTTAAAAATCATGTATCTTTTGTTGTCGGCTCTGCAATTAAAGTTCTAGGAGTTATATTGCGTATGACCAAGCATTTTAGAAAGCAACAATTGTTCAATACATATTTTCAATTCCTTAGTCGTTTCAAGGCTTGAGTTCGCTTCTGCGATATCGAATTCAAAATCTGTAACTCCGGCTTTGATCATAGAACGCGTGCAAAAAATATTTGTTCGAAATGTTAATTAAAAATGAATTGGACGACACATTTATTATGACTATGAATGCTTACTAACGAGATTTGCGCTGAAGCTTTTATCCCACAGATTAACTGTCCGTGACTGTATTTCTGCATAAGATAATTAGTTCTGCCATTGATTCTTCATGGCTTTTTAGTAAAATAAATTTTAATGTTACTTTTCGCTCTACGGGACGGTTCACCTTTTTTCATATTTGTTCACCGTGCCGTATGTCACCTCTTTCTCGTTTACAAACCTTATACAACAGCATTGTGCCACCTCAAGTTGACATCACCACACCCCTGTGTACATATCGCTGTCCGTTGGACGAACTTTCGGCCACTTCATAGCGCGCCAGTGTATATGCATATCTATTTTTTAAGGAGTAGGATAATTGTTTAAGTGTAATTATTGTAAGAGTTGGAGCACCTAAGAGAAGGCCGTTTGGCTGTTTTAGGGCACCTGTAAAATAAAGATTAGTATTATTATTTATCAGTACACTGCAAAATACATGGGTACTCTACATCAACCGAAATGTCTCAAGATAGACAACAATTAAAAGCCGCTAGCGCTGACGGGAGTGAAGAATGCTCAATACTATTGCCAATAATATTATTAACCATATACAAACCAGAGGCGAGTTTTGTTTGTGTGTTCTCAAAATAAACTGTTTTTTTACCTCATTAATAATATATCTGATAACTTAAAGCCCTCTTCTAGCTCCCACTTATCCTCTCATATTAGCAACGGCACACTCACAGAGGGGCTAATATGTAATATTTGCTACAACGTGATCTGTAGAAAGCGGAATCGCGCAATTAAAAACATTTTGACACTGCTGGTCTTATGCCCCAGTGAGTGTTTCCACGTAAACATTTCATAAAGACGTTCGTGTGAGCCAAAGTACACATTTTGTTGCACCAACTATTTGTCCCCTTAGAATTGAATGGACGATGCTTTTACATATGTAACTGGTTCTAGTTATCTTAGGTATCCCAAACGTGCAAACTAGTGTTTTGAGATTTTGTTTTTTTAGGAATAGTAGCGGCATCTGCCGCGTCCCACGCACACGCCTTTTTGGCTTCTGTGGACCTTACAATGTATTTTATTCAAAGGCAAAATAAATATATATTGTATTTTGTTGTATTGTATATTGCCTGACCGTTATCATCGTGAAAGCTTGTAACAAATAAGTTATAAGGCAAGAATTTTACGGTTTTTCTAATCAGGAATTTTGTCTTACGCACACAAAAAGGGGGAGTGTCAGATGTTCCTCGCACAATTGAAATGTCCGCATATTGATTACAAACACCATTGTGGAAAAACGAAGGCTGAGCCCAATGTATCCCTTTTTAAGTTACACGTTCAATTGGTATCTTGTTTTTCTTGAGTGTAGAATTTAGAAGCAACGCTACACACTATCCTAGACACTGGAACTAATACTGATGTTTTCGTACCGACCGAAACAAATGTCACAGTGTGTTAGTAATAATAATTTTATTTAACGCGCTACCGCATAACTCGGTATGGAGAACTGATGATGTTTCGGTCTCAAGTCTCTAGGCTACGTATTGGTCATATATTAAGGTAAATGGTAGGCTAAATCATGACATTATTTTTGGTTTTGAATCCATAAAATATAAATGTTTTCTGGGCCTGAATATTTGAAGCTCGATTTAAAGATTCAGACTTTATTAGTTGAGATTTAATGTAGCTTAAGATTATTATTCTTATTGGACAGGAATCAGGCATTGTGGCGAAGGTATAAAGGCCCTGAAAATATTTCCTTTTTATTTTCTTGATACAGTCACATTACGACAACACATGTAAACATAAAACGTATTCAGAGTCATTCTGCCTTGGAATTAATGAAAAATCTGTGATGACAAGGAATCCTATATAATGAACCCGTCTTGTTTCAAACTGGACATGGAAAATATATGCATATTTTATTACCAACGAAATCAAAGATTGCTCATGAAAAAGGAGGTTTAGTGTGGTCAGGTGAAAATTTTCAAAAATCAACTTAGCGGCGGTGCTGAACGTTGTAACAATCGGAATAGAAGACGCTGAGTAAGCCATTAACTTCCTGTGTCAACTTCCAATGTTTGCACACCTCATTAAAATAAGAAGAACCGGCACTGATGATTAAATGTTCCACCTTCCGTTCTAACATTGTTAAAGGAATTGTTACCAATGACGCTAATATTTCCAGAAGTTGTCCTGAAGGTACTTTATTATTCAAGTTAATCACTTGTGAAGCATCAATAGGTGGAAGGGGAGGGGCGCGGTAGGAATCTTCCTAGGGTTCCGTACTTTTTCCCGGGGCTCCATTGCGTTCTTTGTCTTAGAAACGTAGTATTTGACGGCTCTCACTGCACGCTTCGCTTCACTTTTTTTGGCAACACTTATTCCGGCGACATCTTGAAGGATAACAGCCAAAGCAGAAATAAAAATGTTTATAAAGCATTCGAAAAGTTTCCGAGCGTTATCAGAGGCGCTTCTGTATAGCGCTTTTGCATTTCTTTTCCGATATTTCCATAACTTATAGTTACTAAGTAACAACAAAAAGCCTGCTGTATGACTGAATAACAAATATAAAATAAAGTTTTTTTTTCTTTACCAAGGATTTCAGAGAAAAGCAACGCACGCTTGATTTATTATGGCACTCAGTATGATACATATTAATACCAAGATGTTCTAAGAAGAAAGATGACAGGAGGCGTTTACGTGGACGTCAAATAACGGTCATGTTCAATGTTCATTTAAACCTCTTCATAACCTCATCTCACCAAACTGAGTGCCCTAAAGCGTAACAGCATATATAGGAAAGCACATTCTTGCCTAAAACTACAACCAAGGATTTCCCAATGGGCTGAGCATATTAAGGTGTACTATCGGAAACAATATGAGTGTGAACGCGCCTGCGCTTGTCGCCGCGGAGGAGCGTTTACGCTCAGACTGTTTCCGATAGTACGTTTGCAGCTCTGTATGAATCTAAGGAAAAGAAAATAGTACAACCTACAAAAGTGATTCAAATCAAGAATATGAAAAACATAAAATCGCTCTATCATTGACGGCATACGAAATAGTACATTTCCGCGTGCATGACCGAAAAGGTACGCTTCTTCGTACATCTAGAAGATTCGCGTTTATTCCAACCCCGAGTGTAAAAGACAAGGATGCCAGAATGACCTAGCCTAGTGATTCTCGCCCTAGCTCACTCCTGAACTTTCTAGATCGAATGCTCGAGAGACCGAGTGCCTCTCGGAGATTATATTGACTATAGGGAATAAGATAAGGAGCCTAGCGCGGTCTTGCCGCCTTATTCACTCTCGCGCTAGTCAGCTGTCTCTTCGACGCACTGTCGCTCGCTGCTGTTTTCTCGACGTTTGTTCTTCCTTTTTGTTTCCTGCACAAGTTCGCCCGACTAAGCCTCTATTTTCATTTCATTATTCGCCGTCTCTTCGACTTCATCCGAGACAATATTAACAAAGATACGCATGTTGTCCACTTCGTCTCTCTCTACAATTTTGAATATTTGATCCCGATAATTTGTAGGGAATTGATGACGTTTTACCTAATGTAGTTTTTTATGCTAATTCCTAAAACTGTTAAGGCAATTGATAACAAAAAATTGTAAGTTTGAAGCACAGTGTATGAATGCCCGACTAACCTGTAAATCAGGATAAGTACCGGGTTCCCTCCGCAGCAGCAATGGTGTTCGAACCTAGTATAAAGCATTTGTACTATTAGGCATTCGCGAAAGCTGTTTTCATCATCTGGAGAGTTTGTCAGGCAAGAGTGTTATTAACCTGAAAACAAATTTATATCACACACGTCTCACAATGAGCTATGTTTTATAACGTTGGCGCAGGGATTATTATGAAGGAAAGTCGATGTGTTTGTTATAATTTCATTGATATATTTTTTCACAAGTTAATATCTTCAATACAATTGATCTCAATTTTATGACTACCAATGAATATTAAAAATATATTTATGCTCTAGAGTTAACAATTGTGAGTAATGCCGAAATGATGGCAATAGTCTTTTCAATAAAATAAAATTTGAATTATAAATGTTTAGCCTTCTTTGTAACCTTCTACACATTTTGCTTCAACGCGTTGTACACAGCTTGTCCTAGGGATTGATTTTCTGTTGACGCAAAAAAGAAACGAAACAAAAATATGACAGCCTTGTATCAATTTATATGATGTCGACCCATTGCCTTTATCTCCTCCGCCTCAGTCTCCCCATACCCTTTTATGAAATATTATAGTTTTGCTTTAGTAAAATGCATTGTGAATTATGAGCTCGTTCTCCGTTTTGTTTTCTTTAAACAAAAAACTGCATTCAAAAAGTTTTCTTTTTTAATGTGAGCATTAATGTTTAATGTATAATTAACAATGTTTTACTTGAAACGCAAGGAACCGATAATCTTACAGAAAACTCGTTTTTTTAATATTTACAAATAAAAACGCCACGACAGTTTATAACTCTAAACTCCAAACAACAACAAAAAAAATGAATTGTGGTTTTAGCATACGTTTCTCGAAGAATAATTGATACCTAAAATGCAAAATATCACAAAATCTAAATTATTTAATGTATCGCTAAATATTACAACACGTAGTCACAGCAGATTCAACTGGGGAGAAGAAGTGCGAAACGCGAGTAACAGCTTAAATAGTAGCTCACCGGTAATTAATAACAAGTATCAGATGTCTGTGGACCTGCGTACTTCTAGACCAGCATTATATCACCCGCTAGGCTAGATACCAAAACCAGGTGTCAGCAACTTCTAGTTTTGTTTCTTTCTTTCTTTCGCGTTTTTATTGGCTTTCAATCGAACTCCGTCTGACTCCCCAACGAACCGAAAAGGCGAAAGCGCGACCCTCATGTTTGTTTTTCTCACAGATAAACGTTGCGCCTTGCTCAAATAGGCTGGACGTTTGGGCGCTTAAAATTTCAGTTTTAGGAATATAAAGACGGCGCAAAACTCTGTAATATGCTAATTAATGTCCAATCATTTCTTATGTACAAGGGTGTCTTTGATACCATTTGCATCTATGTCAGAAACAGAAGTGCTGACTAAATGCCGTAACATTATATACGTACGGAGCTGTGAATATAGTAAATTTCGGCTTCATTCAGCAACTCCATCGCTTCCAGAGGCAAAACGTCTTCTCCATGACCTTGTCACTGAGAACTAATTGCCCTTTAATGGGTCTAATATAGTTGTTTCCACCGTTTAATTGGCATAAAACTTAATTTTTAGTGCCCCTACTTCTAACTTCTAATCATCACAAAATTCTAATTCTTCTTTTTTCATGAATATTCATTGAAGTGTATGCACAAATAATAAATTTATAAAAAATTTCAAATGACGAAAAATAAATGTTTTTAGATTGTTATCCGGGCCTGATTTAAATCAGCACAGCAAAAACAAGATGACGAAAATCAACTTGAGTTTCATTCTCCAGCCTGCTTTTCCGGAGAATGATTAAGAATTCGGATGCGGTGCGGAAGATGTTCCTAGAAGTAATGACAATATAATTTAGTTGTCTTTTGGAACACAAAAGTTTATCGGACAATCCGTTTAACAAGACTTACATTCTCAAATGTGAACGATTGTCACGCTGAGCACGCCATAAATTACTCAAATGAAAAGAGAATAGGCCGAAAACACAATCGATATAATGGTGAGACCTAGATGCTCTCATATATGGTTTTAAGCTAGAAGACAACGCAGCAGGTGCGTTTCATTCTGCAGCTCCTAAGATCAGGGGATATGGCGTTTAAACACAAAGGACGCCATTGAAACCCTTTGTGAGGATTTAGAATGGTTTAATAGCGCTCGTGTTCGCTACCTTCTTGCTGCATATGGCAGAGAAGAATACTTTCATGTGATCTTACCAGGGCACTTAGAGATAAAAGAACAGACTTGAAAATTGAACTGCACCAGAGGAAGAGAACCGTCATTTGAAGCAAGCAAAGCAATCCTAGAAAGCGTCATCATCTGCAAAAGCAGGTATGTTATGAAACGGAAGATATTCTCCAGGTAATCCTTATTTTACACACAAACAAAATTTTAGGGACGAGACATTAGTGTGATTATAAATTTAACATCAGAATAAAATTATGGTTAGGCAATACATAGAATTACCTAACTTTATTTCAAATCGTGCAGATCATTCCAGAACGATAAGGGGAATTTTCTGTAGAACAGATTATAATAACTATTATTTTTTCCACACAATCGCTCAGTGGAACCTGTCACCCGAGTATTCTTTTGTTAATGACGACATGGGACCATTTACCTCAGGAAATGGTCTTGATTTTTACGGTTGTTATTTATTCTTAACGTTTAGGTATTCTTTTTCTTGACAGCCGAGGCTGTATATTAAAGTGTTCTGTTCTTTATTACGCCAATGAGCGTATTGATCCATGGGCTGTGTTAAATAGCGTTAAGAGGAGGAATAAAAAAGGTTAATGTACATTATTTACATTGATGGGAAACGTTGTGATCCGTTGAGGCGTTCGGTGTGCATTGCGTCGTTAAGTATTCGTTGAGGAGATCTGACTTCAGCACTTCGTTCTCTTCATTCTGCTATTTCCTTTTCTCGCGATCCAGCATGTCTTTTTCGTCGTTTTCACTTAAGAAATAAATTTATAATTAAATTATTTAAGAAAACACTCCCCCGCAATGAGCATATACCAGCTCATTTGCTGAGAGAATCCAGGGGGTACAAAGGCTGGACCGGTAGTTTCATAATCCTTCCATGGGGAAGCTTTAGCGCGCATGACCGTATGAGTCCGTCGCGTCCGTGGAAAGTTTGAACTATCCGTTCTGTTTTCCAGCTCTGACGTGGCTGTAGATGCTCGTACACTATAACAAAATCACCTTCATTGAGTCCACTGCGTTTGACAGGTCGGGAGTGGTGAGCGGAGCGTAGTTCATTTATATACTCCCTTTGCCAGCTCCTCCAGAAGTTGTTAATCAGTACTTGCCTATGTTTCCAACGTTTTTCGGATATCGCCGATCTCGTGAGCACTTGGCGTTCGTACTTGTAAACGCAGGCATGCTTGACCTTAGGGGCACTTAAGAAGGAAGTTCCTTGTTTTCGGTCGCGTAGGCACGTCTGGTCGTATGACGCCTTGCTGGATGTGAAGGTAGCCATAGCGTCCCTCATCGAGTTGTCTTCGCTCGACTCGGATGACGTGTCCTCCGTGTCTGCTGTGATCAGCGGGATGTCTTCTTCCGGCTGGTCGTTCTGGAGCTCGTCATTGTTGTCGTCCTTGTCGTCGACATTGCCTTCGTTCAGGGCATCAGTTGCCGGTTCCTTGTCTAGGGACTTTGTGTGCTGGAACTTTTTATTCTTCCAGGTGTTTTCGTACCGGTTTAAGAATTAGTTCGCTCTCACGGGATCGGTCTCTTCCTCCATTCGGGCCTTGCGCAGATCCTTCAAGTAGCTCTCCCTGACCTCTGGCGTAAGCTTGCTCATCAACTCTATGTCCTCCTTACTCAAGCGCAAACTTCCACTCGTTCCTTCTGCGGCTGGTCCCCTTGACTACCTCGAGGACTCGTAGTCCGTGGCCTGTTCTTGCCCGTGGCTATGTCTGTGTCTGTGCTCGCGAGGAGACGTGTGCGCTTCTTAAACGGGCCTTCTCCTCGACTCCTGAATGTTCCTACTTCATTCAACCCTCTCGTACATGCGTCGCAACAACTCGGTCTGTTAGCCGGAGTTGTTGGTCAACAGGCGATGAAGTAAGCTCTTCCAAAGGTGGCTGAACGGACCGCCTTTCAAACTCCTCCGGGCGTCCAACGGCTTCCTCCTGGTTCCTGTCCCTCCTGCCGTCCAACTGCTGCTGGTACTGCTCGTACTGTCTCCGATGCAACTCTTCAGCCTGCGCCGCTTTTTTGCCAGTCAGCACCTGAACCGGACGGGCGAAGTAATCGTAGGGGCGGGAGGTGACAAGCTGGCGCGGTGATTAACGTGTCACCTCCTCCCTGTCTCCCCTCTCCCTCAGCGGTATGTTGCCTCTCTGGCATTTGGGACTGCCCGTGAAACGTGTGCTCATCAGGGGGTATATATATATATATAATTTATTTATGAGGGATCGCCATTTACAACGCACAACACAGGTTCATAAAATCATTATTAATAATGATAATAATATTATTAATTAATTATTATTATTACGATTACAAAAATATAATATAATAATAGTAATTACCCGAATTACCTTTACCTTATGATTTATATTCATCAGCACTACTGAGGTGAACATTTAATGTGGTCTTCTACTGTCTTAACTTTTTTTCTTTTTTAGAGCGCAGCTCTTAGGCGCCCGTTTCCGGCTTAAGGCGGCGTCGCCGTCGGCGTCGCCGTCGGCGTAACCGTAAGGTCACGTGACCCCCAGGCCACGTGACCTCCCAGGTCACGTGGCCTCCCAGATCATGTGACCCCCGAGGTCAAGTGACCCCGCCAGGCCACGTGACCCTCCCAGGTCACGTGACCACCAGGTCATGTGACCACAGGTCACGTGATCCCCTGGTCACGTGGAACCGCCTGGTCACGTGACCTCCCCTGGTCACGTCACCCCCCTGGTCACGTGACCCCCCATTATGTGACCCCCCGTCATGTGACCCCCCGCGAGGTCACGTGACCCCACCCCCGAGATCATGTGACCCCCCCTTCCGTGCCTTTCCCTCCTCCTTAAGAGCTGAGCTCTAATTCGGCGTTACAGGGAGTTGTAAATGGCTTTCATTCTTTTTCCCTTGACTTATTATGTCACTACATAAAATTCAAAAGCGCTAACAAAGACGAGGACAAAAGCAGGAAGGCGAACAGGACGAGCGCTTACTCTCAACTGAACATTTATTTAAAAACAGCTAAAGCAAACAACCTCCTACAAAAATACACTGAATCACTCAGTGGCGTCACACATCACCACGCGTCAATAAAATTACTCTCTTTTTGGTGCAGAAAAATTGACGGCTGGCTGACGCAGCCTTCAGTGCCCTCTTTCTTTATAGCATGCGCTTCAAGCACTTCCCTCGCAGCTTTTTCACGAGCCCTCCCCACGATCGTGGTATTTTGAAAGATGGGCTGGCACAGACAGTTCTGCAATGAAGAGGCAAGTGTCCTCCAGGTGTCGAGCGCAAAGCCAGGTCATGCTCGCGCATCCTCTCATTTACGCACCGTCCTGTCTGGCCGATGTACACTCTACCGCATGTCAGCGGTATTCTGTACACCACGCCCACCCGTCTGGCCAGTGTACATCGGCCAGACAGGACGGTGCGTAAATGAGAGGATGCGCGAGCATGACCCGGCTTTGCGCTCGACACCTGGAGGACACTTGCCTCTTCATTGCAGAGACTGTCTGTGCCAGCCTAAAGTCACTGGATCCTGGGAAAGTAGCGCCATTGCCTTCCCTACCTGCTAGCCGGACACAAACGGATACTAACATACAGACGACCCAAACCTCGCAAGGCGATTGGCTAATCGGTCTACGTTGCCATGGAAATCGCCATCTTGGTCCATTTAAATCTTCGAAGCTTCCAGGGGGTCGTTCTAAACCAGTCGCGCCAAGATCACCATGGAGCACCATCGTACTGGAAGCGTTCCTCGCCAATATAAGAGTCTTTGGCACTTTGTATGCGATCAACTTATTAATCATGGCCATCTCCATGGATCTCTTACAATTATATTGTTCTTCTAGCGTATTTCAAGACAGTAAACTTATTTTTCAGTGCCTCCAAGCACCGACACAACATCTGGTGGTGGTACGAAGGTGAACGCTTGTTTCGCCGGTGTGTGGTTAGCAAAATCTTGGTATACAAAAAACGACTCCATAAAGCTACCCGTCACCAGCGAATCTAGATCGGCTCACCAAGAACGGGGGGGTCAAGGAGAAATTGCTCATTTCACGGACCAAGATGGCGACCACACGGGGAGCTTGGCGTTACTTTCCCAGGATCCAGTGACTTTATGCCAGCTCCATCTTTCAAAATACCACGATCGTGGGGAGGGCTCGTGAAAAAGCTGCGAGGGAAGTGCTTGAAGCGCATGCTATAAAGAACGAGGGACACTGAAGGCTGCAAGTCAGCCAGCCGTCAATTTTTCTGCACCAGCAAGAGAGTAATTTTATTGACGCGTGGTGATGCGTGACGCCACTGGGAGTGATTCAGTGTATTTTTGTAGGAGGTTGTTTGCTTTAGCTGTTTTTAAATAAATGTTCAGGTGAGAGTAAGCGCTCGTCCTGTTCGCCTTCCTGCTTTTGTCGCTTGTCTTTGTTAGCGCTTTTGAAATTTTATGTCATGAACCAACTCGCCCGCTTCGCCACTTTAGTTATGTCACTAATTCTACCCAAAAAGGGTGCCATCACACAAGCCCTTGTCAGCCTTGACGAACCAGACTGCTTCATAATGAGTATAGTCCAAGAAAATAAAAAATATATATATATATTATTATTACTATTATTATTATTATTATTATGTTGACTTTTTAAAAATATGCGCGGAAATGAACGAGACCGATTAATCGATTAAATATTTGATTATAAGTTGGAGATTAATTGAGATAAAACGTTTAATCGACGCAAAAAACAAAACAAAGAACTGCATGATACGCGAACGCGCCGACCAGAACCATGCGGTAACAGCGGCGCCAAGGCCAATAATTCGTGCTAAAGTAACTGGATTCTGGGGAAGAGGCGCCAAGCTCCCATTATGGTCGCCAAATTGGGTTCATGGGATGAGCAATTCCTCTTTGACCTCTTCATTCTTTGTGAGCCGACCTAAATTCTCTGGTGACGGGAAGCTTTATAGAGACGTTTTTTGTATGCGAGAGTTTGCTATGCGCACACTGGCGAAACAAGCGTACATCGTAGTACCGCAACAACATGCGGCGTCGATGCTTGGAGGCATTGAAAAAAAAAATATTTTCCTGTTTTTAAATACACAATAGCAATGTCACTGAAAGAGATCTGCGGAGATAAACATGATTGATACGTTGATTGCATACACAGAGCCAAAAAACGCTTACATTGTCCAGGAACATTTTCAGCACGCTGAGCTCCAGAGCGATCTTAGCACGACTGGTTTAGGGCGACCCTCTCGAAGCGTCGAAGATTTGAAAGGACAAAAGTGTCGATTGTCAAGGTTACAGAGACTGATCAGCCAAACGCTTTGAGGGGTTTTGGTCGTCTGCATGTTAGTATGCGTTTGTGTCCTGCTAGCAGGTACGGAAAGCAATGGCGCTGCTTCGCCAAGTTCCAGTGACTTCAGTCCCTGCCACCGTATCCGCCGCCGTCCCCACTCTTCTGCTTCTTCGGTCGTCCGCGAGAGGGCGAGCGGTGGGTTGGAGCAGCGTATAGACGATAGCAAACGTGGCAACTGGCCGCCGCCGTGTCTCCGCTCGTGCGGGAAAGCTTGTTCAATTACAAGTTTGTCAAAGCTATGTTCACGCGCTCGCTGCGCGAGCTTTCGTGGATCGGGCCCCAGTCGAGGCTAACGTTACTATACTCTGTTTCATACTTAGCGTGCAACGCTGTCAAAGCTACTGGCGCGAGCATGGGGCTTGATCTCGTTGATCATTTGCACGCGTTCTCGCGCAAACAAAACCATAGATGAAGCCACGCGCTCGCGCCAGTAGCTTTGACAGCGTTGCACGCTAAGTATGAAACAGAGTATAGAACCGGCTATGTTTCGCAGCTCCCTATAGAACTATTGCTATATTACCCAAGCATCAAGGAGAATGCAGGGATTGGTGTTCCACGCGCATCGCGCGCACGCTTTCTTTGTATGAACAATTTAAAAAAATACCCCCTTTTTTTTGGGGGGGGCGCCATAAAAAAAGAAGCGTTAACGAACGCGCGTGCAAGATACCATTTGTTTTAGGTGTTTGCTTTAGAAAAATTTACTACCGCTGACGCCAGCACGCGCGACGCGTGGAACACAAATCCCTGCATTCTCCTTGATGCTTGGGTAATATAGCAATGAGTCTATTCAGGCTATGGACAGAAATGGCGCACGTGGCGATCGCAAGAACTAACGGCGCTGCAGTCCAGTCTTGCACCTTCCGTCCTGTGCGTCGTCTGCTTTTGGAGAAGCCTCCAGATTTTCCTAAACATGCCAGAAAAGATCCCCGAACGCGGGGCTGTTGTCAAGTGCTAGCTGCCACTTTTCACGAAGAACAAGCGCCTTTTTACCGCCGATATCGTGACGAAAGTGCTTAATGACATCTTAGTCTCCGAAGTCCACGTCACAAACTTTACACTTTGCAGCAAGTTTCCTGAATTTTCTGTGCAGAGCTTGTTCCCCCGTCTAGAGTCAGTATGGACCCTCGGCGCAAACGAAGCAGAACAATCGGAGCGAAGCGAACGTCCATCGCATACTCAGGAGAAAGGCTCGAGGAACCGGAACCAATACTCGACAGCAGCGACACTAATTTTCGCGACCGCCACGGAACCCACGTTTGCAGGGGAGCTGTGAAGCTGAGCTGGATTCTAGTAACCTTGATCGGGGCACCATGCTTGCAATTGCCAATAGACGATTGAAACAGGGCATCTGGCCGCCGCCATGGTCTTGCACGTGTGAGGAAGCAGGTGAAACTGCAAGTCTGCCAAAATCACCTTCACGCGCTTGCTGCACACGCCTGAACACAGGAGGCACCAGTCGGGACGCCACGCTTGCAAATGTGTATACATGGCTTGCACATAACATTACATCAGCGGTCATTCTGGCAGCGTAGCTTCTGTGAGCGCACCTTCTGTAGCATACACATTACGCACCGGTGAATTTTTTTTCGGCAAGTGCAAAAGAAATGATTGCCAATATGGTTCGATGACATCAGGTACAAGTCATGTACGCCCCCCCCCCCGCCCCGGACACATTTACAGGCGTTCTTTCACCGCAAAAATAACCTACGCGCCGCTGAACGCTCAGCCCTAGCGGTCCAAACAAGGTACCAAAGTTTCAGACCCAAGCGTTATCTTATTCAATAGCAATAGGCAATTTTTTTAAATGTTCAGATTGGAAAATGGGTTCAATGCATGGAGCTGAATGGCGACAGTTACTGAAAAGTAGCGAAACCAGGCCCCATTTTCCCATCGAAAGTTTAAGGAATAACTTGTAAATTTTTAATGAGATCACGGTTAGTTCTGAAAATCTGGCATCTGGTTTAGAGCGCTAGATCTACATTTTGGCCGAGAATGATCACTCGGCGATGCGTAATTTATTTTAGCGATAAAATAAACACTGTATTTTTTTTTGTGACACGCTGTTTATTATATTTACGGGTGTGTTATTTGAGCGTAAACGCTTTTCTTATAAAATGTAGCCCTGAAACAAAATCCGTGTTAATGAAACAAAGGTCGATGACTTTCTCAGTTTTATTTACCCAAAAAGGGATTCCGCACTTGCTCTGGAGTTACGTCTCGAGAAGCAAGGGCGCTGAAATTTCTTCCCTGTGTAAAAAGACAGCAATATAATTTCATACATATTTTTTATTTGTGTACAGGAAGACGCTGAGGACCCGAGGGCAGAATTGTAGTTCTACAGGAGAACCATACTACGGACGAAATGAAATTGTTTCTACTTTTTGCGTGTTCCTTCCTGACCGTTCAGGGGTGTAAGTATAAACGTCGATGTTTAAGTACCCGTGTCGCATGAATACTGTTATTCAAGCTGTATACATAAGCTGTTCTTCTAAACGTTCTACGGTTGTCGAATAAAATAATTATGGCTGCTTTCAATTACTGGAGAAAAAAAAACGGTTCCAGTACAGGCGAGCTGGTGAATATTTACCATGTTGCAAGTTAACCCGTGACTGGGGTATGGAATAGAAACTTAAACGTAGTTTTCTGTTTCTGTTCCTTCTACGTTTAAGATTCTATTTCATACCCCAGTCTCGGGTTAACTGCAACATGGCTTTCAATGTCTTTTTTTTTCTTGTCAGCTATGGGATATATTTAAGGATGGACGACAATCCTTTAATTGAAGACTGCCAGCTAAGGCAAATCTTTCAATAGTTAATGAATGAATTTTAGGAGATCGATTCGCTAATTATCAGATATCACTCGCTACCTAACATTCGCCGCACTTGTTAAGAATTTCCGGAAGGAATATAAGTTTTATTTTACTGCAATAAAAGAAAACATATACCGTTTCTTGATGAGACAAACTGCATATAAATTAAGTTTGAAAATAATAGCTTTATGTGCGAACCCCCCACAGTATGATCGCATGGCATCGCAATGTCATGCGACATCGGTTTTCCCACTAAATGTAGCGGCGAAATTGACGTCACAGTTTCAATTCGTGGTGTCACAGCGTCACGTTACGTCATAGTGTTATGTGGCGTCACGTGGTGCTCTGACGCGACGTGTCACGTCATTCGTCCCGTGCCACATCAACCGTCCAGTGTCACTCCATGCGTCACGTCGTGCGTGAAGTTATGCGTCACGCTACGCGTCACGTCAAGTGCCACGTCATCCGTCACGTGTTACGTCATGCGTCACGTGGCACGTCACAGTGAGGACGTCCCCATTACTCCGCTAAATGTAGTGGAACAAATGACTCCGCTAAATTTATATACGAAGTGCTGCTTGTAAAAAAAAACAAAAAAACGTCAAGGGCTATTACACACTTTATTTCACGGAAATCTCCAAGCCAGAAGGTTCCTTTTATTCAGCTTTGTTCCACTTTATTAAGAAAACACCCTAAAAAAACAGCGTTGAGTTTTTTCCTGGAAGAGAAAAAACTGAATGTTCCGGTTCGTACGAACGTCTTCATGGCTTAAAATGTGCCTATTGTTATACTGGCACAGTAAATCAAAATGCTAATACATCATACAAAAAGTCAGTCTGAAGAAGCTTTCTGATGACGCTTTTACACTTGCGGATTCGAGGGCGGATCCGCGCAGGCGGAAAGTGGATTTTGGAGCCGGTCGTCGAAATTGACTCGTCGCCGGCGGAAAATCTGGACACGGGTCCCGGACTGATCTAGATTTTTCCGCCAGCGACGAGTCGATTTCGCCCCCGGCCGGCTCCGAAATCTGCTTTCCGGCTGCACGGATCCTCCCGCAAATCCGCAATTGTAAAGGCGCCAAAAAGCGTTTTTCCTCCTCGTGTGACGGTCTTTTCGCACTGGTCATACGATAATCTGTCTGGAGACATGTCCGAAGTATACATCCGTATACGAGGCAGACAAATACTCCCCCATTGTCTAAAGCGAACTCCGCGTATTTTTGTCCGATTTAGGAGGTGTGTGACAAGCGACTTAAGAAACGCCGGGCGCGGCGAGTACTATGCATCCAATTATCGCTACTTTAGCAGATAAGGACACAGATGAATCAGTTACGATGCAGGACGCGTCACAAACAAGAAGCCGCACCCTGCGTTTGCTAATCTGTCAGTGACTATGCGGAGGGCAAGTCGTCTGCTTTTTGCGGAGGAGTTGTGGTGACGTCAGAAGGACGCCGAGCTCTGATTGGCTTTGATTGAAAGGATAGTGGGTAGACCTTATAGATGCCTTGAGGCCTACCCACTGTTTGTTTTCCAATCAGCCAATAAGAGCTCGGCGTTTTTGACATCATTGCAACACGTGCAAGAAGCAGACGAACTTCCGCTCCGCATTAGCACCGAGATGTTTCGGTGGCGCCCTCGTATGGTTTCCGTTCGTGACGTCACGATTTGCCTTGCCGGAATGTCACGAGTTGGAATTCTGGCTACTTACTGTCTGTCGCAATCTACAAGTGCGATGGTGTACGTAACAAAGTACGATGGAAGCTTGGAGTCATCGCATTCTTGATGGAAATGTTACCTGGCTCGATCCACATAGAGAGAGCAATGGCCTCAATCAGTCCCTTTATTGGGAAGGGTTGTGATGTCAGTCTTAGTTTCTGGCCGGATAGTGATTATGTGGTCCGGCGCCTTAGGTGCTGGGGGTGACGGTCTGTGCCTGGGCGTCGGATTTGACGACATCCCGGCACTTTTCGTTGCTCTTTTGGAGCGAGCGGTGTTCCATGGAAGCGACGACGTTTCGCTGTCATCGTTCGAGGACTCGTCGTCCCCTTCGGTAGGGGAGCGTCGGCTTGTGGGCCGTGGCACCATCGCTGGAGGAAGTGGGGAGTCCTTCGTTTGTGGAAGAGTCAAGAGCTGTTAGAACCTGCTGCGATCGCCGGGGTTCCGCTGTCTCCATGGCAGTTTCTCCGCGAGGGCGTGTGTTACCACCTCGCCGGTGCCTTGTGGTTTTTTTACGGCTTGTGGCGCAGCGAAATGGTGTCCTGTCAGTGTTGCGGTAAAGTACATCTAAGAGGTAGTTCAAGTAAAGTACAAAGTAAATGAGACGTGATGTACTTTAAGTGAAGTATTAAGTACACTGGGTGCAACGTACATGAAGTAAAGTACTATAAATGCAATGTACTTTCAATGTAAAGTGCAAGTATTTTAGCACAATCTTTAATGATGCCTTTTCATTCCCTTATACAGCGATGTTTTAACTGGTATGCCATTGCCCAGTGGTAATCAGGGGTGCATGACCTATTTTCAATAACAGTCGGTGAATGATTTGATAAAGTCAAGTGGCCACAGAATAGGCAGTTTCAGGATTGGAGCTCAAATTCAGAAGTCCCTCCTCTAAATTTGGCGCCCCTTACACTGGATAGTTGCACCCAAGGGGAAATGACCAGGAGAGACCATGACGTCAGCCCCGTAGCTTCGCAAGCAGCCCTCTCATAGAGGAGTGTCCTCTCCTTAATAAAAAACAAATAAAACAGTGAGTGTGCAAGCGAGCTGGTGATAATTAATTATAATGTGACACCTTAGATTAAGGTGAGAAAAAAATTAAGCAACGTTTAAATAAAGGAAAAAACAAAAGATAATGTCTCGAAACATTGTGACGTTCTCCTCTACTTCGACTCGAAAATTTAGTTTTTCCCGCACCACGATCCCAGGTTCTACATTGCGATCAATCTCGCTTTTCTAATATTTTAAACCTCACTTGCGCTGACCGACCGAGAAGTAGCGATAGTTCAAAAATCTAACGGTAAAGCCGCCCCAGAACAAACGGAGCGATGCGTCGTCTGCTCATGTTTCTGGTGAGAGTAGAATATCCCTTCAGTATTTCTTCGGAGTTGACAAAGCATCATTTAGGGACACAAGTTTTACAAATCAAATTAGGGGAATGTACTTTGAAGTCGGGAATTCTACTTTCCTCGGAAAGCACCAGAAAAAATACTTTAAGTTAAGTACAAGTACATGCTCAGAGAATGTACTTCAAGTAAAAGTACATGTTTCTAAACCTTCTTGAAGTAGTACTTTAGGTACAATGTACTTGAAAGTACTTCCCAACACTGCCGTCTGTCCTGTGTCAGGCTTAGCGTTTTGGTTAGCTCGCGTGAGTGACGGGATCGCTTTCCGATCACGTTTAGCGCGGAGACGGGAGAAACGCAATGCCTACGCAAGCAAGCATGTCTGGTTTGGTTACCTGATGTAAGTAGGGCCTTACCATGGACTTGACGTCCTGGTACATTCTCAGCACCGAGCACCGGAGGAGCTGGCGTGCATGCACCTGTGGGGGCGATGACGGTTGCCGGGGTTGCCCCGGCAAAATCCGTGAAAAGGGTGTTGATGGCGGATTCCATAAGCCCAGCGCTGGAAGGGGGGGGGGGGCACAGCGCCTAGGCTTGGTGTATGGCTACTGCGATGGATTCGACAGCTGCGTCTGTCATTGTCGAGAAGCTGCGGAGATGGCCAAAATACAATGGCTAAGGATTGGGTAGTGGGCTTACCGCGCACACTTGCTGACGCAGTTCATGTCTAAAGTGAGAAATGGCCCTCGGGTGTTTTCTTCGTCAGATAGCTGGGAAGATTCGAAAGAATCGTAGAAACTGCATCGACCGAAGGCATTGGTTTCCCACGCTGGACGAGTATCTCTTAACTGTTGATGGCGTGCACGTAGTCTCTAATTGTGTACAGTGGTTCAAAATGTAATTCGCACACCGCAGAGGTCTCATCCAACATCTTGTTCGCTCGATGAATGTTTGTATCTCACAGTTTTCGCCACTCCTAGTCATCAGGGACACTGAACAATGACATCTTTGGTGCATCCTTCACGTGACCGTATCTTGTTCTACAGCCAGGTGTAAACCTGTAGTTTCACCGGCGATTTGGCATTCTTGCATTTGAGTCGAAGAACAAAACCGCAAATCCAACGGTAACCAAAGTGACCTTGCAGGCGAGGAACTCAGACGAGGCGCTCACGAAATGCAGTCATTTCCGTTAACGCCAACACCTAAGCCGAACGCAAACGCACGCGGCCGGGGGTAGCCTGGAATGCAGGACGCTTCAGGATGAGATGGATGGATGGATGGCGGCTATTCCCTTTGAATTGGGCGGTGACAGGAGGAGTCGACAGAAGCGCCCGCCGTCGGTTCCGATAAGCAGCCGGATAGAGGCGCCCTACCACGAAGCATTAAGGGCTGTTTATACTCCAGTCGCTGGCCTCCAGCTGAGCGCACACGCGCTCGTTCACGCTTCGCTGACGCTTTCTGCGAACGGGGTGTCTATACCTCCAACGCGCCAAGCTGAACGCGGCGCCGCGCTGCGCAGCTCGACGCTGCGACGTCGTAGCTTGCGACGGACTTGGCGCTGATGCTCTACGTTTCAACGTTGGACGTCGGCGCCGCCGACGCAGGCTATCCCAGAAGCCCTCGCGCGAATGCTCCTCATTCGGGAATCCGGCTGGCGGGTTCGTTGGGGCCGGTCAGGGGTGTGCGGGAGGCTGGTTTCTGGGATCTGAACCCTGTCGTTCTTGCCGTGCTGTCGTGTGCTGCTGTCGTGTTTACGTGTTCGGTGTGTGTATTTAACGTTCGTGCGCTTGACACGGGCGTTACTGTGCGTGGACGTGGACTGCTCCGGAGGATGCGCTTTACCCTCGATTCTCTCGGTAGGCCTATCGACCTAACGAGGCGGTGATGGTGGGCCACGGCGATAACGTTCCCGGGGCGCCGAAGACTTTAAAGAAAGCTGAAGCCCTATTGACGACGCCAGAAGGTATGAGGCCAGTTAGAGTTAAGGACGATAATCCGTACCCAGCCGGCGAGAATCTCTGTGCCGCTTTAAGTCGCACTCACCTGCGCAGTCGTTCCCGATCGAAAAGGCGTTTATCGTCACGGCAATGCTGCAGGACAGGCGTTGTCTGCGGAAACCTCTGAACTGTTTAGCCGGCCGGTAAAGGCGTTTGCACGGTGGAGCTGTCCCCGTGCATACGCAAAGATGATCTGCTCGTAACCACACCGGCAATCAGCGATAAGCGAGTGACGCGGTATTTTGGACTGGAAGCCGGATGCTGCTTTATGCGTGGAGAAAGCGGAGAAGCATGACGCTGGTACCTGATTTCGAGCGCGCTGATACATTAGCGTAACGTAGGTGCATCGTCCGCTCTCTTACGGTGGGCGTAGAGCTGTCAGGCGTGGGCGGCAAAGTCCTACCTATGATGATAACATACCGGACACCCGTCAGAAAGAGGGTTTCTGTAGAATATCAGTGCATAGATTTCGACGGAAGCATTCCGCCCGAAATCGCCGGAGTCAGCTTGGCACGATTTCGACGTTGCTATCGGGCTTTTCGACATTTGTGTGGCATTTAGGAGAAAATAAATACTGGTTTGCACTCGTTTATCACCGTCATTTGGCTTGCTTTTGAACTGCTAACCACTACCCCGAATGGTTGCTTCTGAAGCGTGACATGACAACATGAAGACGAACCACACTGACCGATTGCCTCTGGAAAAGGCACAGATGGCGCAAGCTACCGCCCGGTAGAGTAACCCGGAAGAGACTATGCGGCAGTGGCCACGGAGACGCGCGTGCGCAAAGATGTGGGGCAGCTCGTCGGGGCGCGCTGGACCAGCGCCGGTCTGCGCTGGACTGCCAAAACGCCATCGTTGGGGCGCTTCTCGGCGCAACGCAGTGGCCGACTGAACGTCGGTCTGCACCGGCGCGCGTTGCGTTCGTCGACGTTGGAGCATAAACAGCCCTTTACCGAAAGGGGGCGGTGAGCTGACTACCCGGGATTCCTAGCGCTCACTGTCGCCAAAGACTTGACCGTTCGCTACAGCACCTTCTTCCTCATCCAAGCCGCAGATGACGCGGTTTTGCGACGGGCGTCGGCGATGTGGAGGGTGATATCGCGCGGCGGCGCTATTACTTTCTCAAATTCAAATTTAGTTAACAGCAATTTACAGAAATTCGGTGGTACAGGCAGAAGCCAGCAAAAGTGCGGCTTCACTGGGCATTCGCTTTATCTTGCGTCAGTTGAGACGTTGTGCCGCCAGTGTGAAAATAACCTTCAACGACTTCCGGTTCTTAACTATACGACGGGTTTCGCAGTATTTGCGGAAATCAAATATATATGCTATCTTCTGGAAATTACCACTCATGGCACTGTCAGAGTAATTCACTCTTGTGATAAAAGAATGATGAGTAAAACATTAGGACATGTACGTGAACCAGATGTGTTCCGGGGCTACCCAATAGATGGCGCCACTGAGTTCCTTTTTATTTTCATTTTGTAGTTCCTTTTATTTTCATTTTTTTCTCTTTTTCTTTTTTCTTTATTGACATGCCTATTTTATAGACGCTCGCTAAAAAGAGCAATTTCCGCCAGAAATACATACCATACATACATACCAAGCGGCGAAAATGGAAATAGGACGCCAGGCACATGGATGCCATGGAAGAGTCGCAAACGAATCGGTCCAAGGAGGCCTTGGCTGGTCCTTTTTGAAGGCACGAAAGGCCAGCTGCAAGTTGGAGTACTAGGCCAGATTGCGACACATGAATGGTAATTGCTGGGCGCGGCGGGTTTTCGTGCACATTTACCTAAGGCGCGCACACAACCTGGAGACACCGTGCAATCTGACTGGGGACGGAGTGCAGGGCTTTCTCGATGTCCGACGAGCTTCCGAGAAAAACAAAAGAGTGAGTTGCCAAGGTGAGAGAGCATAATAAGACCGTCGAGACGGACCGGTGGAGAGCAGGCATGCAAGAACACTCAGGCATGCACCTTTACGCGTCTGTCGAGGCCAAGATTACTCCTATCCTATGGTGCGGAAATACGCTGGGCAACAGGCTCCTCGCTGACGCCCGAGGTGGCGCCTCGCGTACCCGCCTGTATCGACGAAAGTACGACACCTACGTGACAGACTACGCTATGCAGTGCATATGGTGAAGTGGAAGAAGCTACACCACTTGGTTTCTTGAGTGAGTGTCAGGCACTTGCACCGCAGCAGACCTCGACACTCGTATAGATAAAGCCCTCAGGTTGAACGAGGAGAGCACGTATGTGCAGTGCTCGAAGCAGCGATCTGGTGGGCAGTACGTTGTTGAGAACTCAACCTGTGGATACAATCTGCTTCCTGTCATATTTGTTTTTACGTGTCTCATTTAGTAGACGCCCGATTCAAAACGAATCGCCGCATAGGTACATACAAACATACATATATACACAACCAGCGAAAAATGGCAAATATAAGGTAAATAAGGAATATTTGGGAAAACAGTGGTGCGGTGCAGTATCTAAACAAAATAACAAAGAAACTACGATGTGCGCGAATGAAAATATCACGTCTCATTTATAAATGATATGAACTGTAAGCGTGACGTGCTGTGGTCTAGAATAAATACACAGACCTGCGTCTCGGTCCCTCGCATGCCCCTCTTTCAAAACTGCAAGTCAGTGGAAAGAATTATCCGGAAGAGGATTAGCTGACGCATTTAATGATTTCTTTACAAGTATGGCTGTCGGCGGTGCTGGCCTGGCTCATGTTGCGATTATGTAAATGTACATAATGACAGATCTATATTTTTGCATCCTGTTACCGAGGAAGAGGTGATAACGTAATCAAAAATATTAAAAAACAGTAATAGCTGCGATATTGACGGCTTACAAATAAAGCCCGTGAAGCACGAAGCTCATATCCTCGCACCGATTCTTGCTAAGATATTTAATCAATGTATAGTAGCTGCTGCTTTTCCAGAAAGGATGCAAGTTGCCAAGAGTAACTGTTCTTTATAAAAAGGGAGAGAGAAATAATTTGGCTAATTATAGGCCAGTTTTATATTCTGCCTGTTTTTTCAAAAGTTTTTGAAAACAAAAATTTCATTCAAGTCTTTTAAACTTTATTGATAACTGTAACTTGTTAACCCTATATCAATTTGGATTCCGTAAAAACAAATCTACTGAAATAGCACTACTTAAGAAAAAGAATAGATACTTACACAGTTTGAAAGCAAAGCTATCGTTGTTGGTATATTTGTAGATTATTCGAAAGCTTTCGATTTGGTAAATCATAATACATTGATTTAAAAGTTTGCATGCTACGGTATTCGTGGATAGGTGTTGTTGCTTTTGAAGTCGTACTTATCTCATCGAAAGCAGGTCGTTCTAATAAATAATATGTGCTCCAAGGTTCAACCCGTCCTTGTGGCGTGCCTCAGGGTAGTATACTGGGGCCGCTACTCTTTTACATTTATCGTAATGACATTGTGAACATCAACCCTATTGCCAAATTTATTATGTACGCGGATGACACAAGTATTTTTTTTTCTGGTAATGACATCCACAAACTTGTAGACAAATGTAATTTTACGATGAACGCAACAGAAAAGTGGTCAGTTTCTAATTCCATGCAGATACATGAAGTAAAAACTAAAGCAGTCATATTCAGACAAAAACAAGCCAGTTCCAGTACATAAAAATATTATCCTAAATTCACGTCTTGTAGAAATCGTTGAACATTTTAAGTGTCTTGGTGTCGTATTTTCTTCCAATATGTCGTGGGATAGCCACATAAACTATATAGTAATTAAAATAGCTCAGATCACAGGCATTATAGGTCGTATTAGATACCTTCTTTCAACAAAAATTAAGTTACTCCTTTATAATTCGCTCTTTTACTCTCATCTAAACTATTGTTAATTGGTATGGGGAACAACAACATTTTCAAACCTGCAACTTGTTCATATATCACCAAAAAAATGTCCGGCGTATTTACAATGAGCCTTATGGGGCGTCAAGTACTAACTTGTTCTACCGCTCCCATGTGATTAGAGCGTTCAACTTGAATAGATATCGATTAATTTGGAGGTTTAAATTAGAAACACGAAACAATATTACTAACTTACGTGATCTGGCTCATCTTCAAATAAAGAACATAACTAGTTACTCAACAAGACATAGAGAAAATGGGGTACTGCGTACACCTCGTTCTAAGTATGAAAAAGATTGCTTAAGTTTGATACTACCGTCTTTATTAAATAGATATCACCTTGTGCATTTTAATCTATTTACCTGTAAGTACAGTGAACTACGTAGAACATATAAAACCGACACAGTATGATTTTCTTTTATATCTGTGCGCCCTAAACATTTATGATCGCAATGATTTTTTTTAGTGTGTTGTGTTGTTGCAATGTATTGTTAAGAATACTTTTCTTTCCGCCTTTTTTGTTTTTGTTTTTCTCTTCTGTGAATACTTTAGCACGATGCTGCTTAGCTGCCAATATTAAGGGTCTGTGGTCTCGTCAAGCTGCAATGCTGTAGCTTTTTTCCACAGCTCCTTTATCTTCTTTGTCCAAGGTGAAAATTAACTGATTTTATTTATTTGTTTTGATACATACATGGAAAACAGAAGACCAAAAATATGTGTTATATATACAGGGTGTTTCAGAGGACTCGGGCTATATCGTTCCTGCGAAAACTACTCATCGCAACGAAAAAGGCTTGTGTCGTTTTGGTCCTGGGCCAGGACCCATTTAGGAAAATTATTAAAGTCCGGGATAATTAAGATCTTAATTATTTTTGCGTTATTAACTTTTTTAATATTGTGTTTAACGGCATGGTGTCAATTAGAAAATTGCTCAGCCTCGTCGAAAAACACTAAATCAACAAATTGCAGAATGATAGAAGGCACGCGAAGCTTTTTACGTCTTTCTGAAAAACCTCACAAATTCGACGGGTTTTAAGTTTCGGTTAGCTATCGGAGCGCATCTCGGCCCCGGCGGCACCGCGTCCCGTGGAGAGATAGTGCAACCAACCTCTGCTGCGCTGTCATCGCGCGACGCAGCAGAGGCTGGTTGCACTATCTCTCCACAAGGCGCGGTGCTGCCGGAGCCGAGATGCGGTCCGATAGCAAACCAAAACTTAAAAACCCGTCGCATTTGTGCGGTTTTTCAAAAAGCCATAAAATGCTTCGCGTGCCTTCTATCGTTCTGCAATTTGTTGAAGAAGTGTTTTTCGACGATGCTGAGCAATTTTCTAATGGAAACTATATGACGGCGCATCCGTTACGACGCACTTGACGGCGGGTTGCTGCTGCGCACTTGCTGCCCTGGCGGGGAGTGAGGGAGAAAACGGACCCCTATATAAGGCGGAGCGCGAGTCTGCTCAGGAGTTCTCTCTGATTTGACGACTGTATCGCAACCATGTAATTAAACCGTTCGTTACGTTACCAATTCTCCCACCTCCACTGGACCCCTGGGTTCTTCACTTCGGGGAATGGTCGTCGTCACGAGCCAGGAAGCTCCCGGACGTGCGGCACAAACCCCGCCTCTAACAATACGCAAGCGGGCATACGACGGCCACGACGGCCACGTCGGACCTTCGAGACGGGTTCGCGGAGTGTCTCCATATGGCATGACACCCATGCTTTCTACCCTCTTGACAATTTGAAGTTCGAGCTCCATTAAATCCGGTAAATTGATCAGGACTTGGTGAGGCTCCCTGAAGATTCGATGCAACGAGGCTTGGCGACTAAAGCGAAACGACGAGCCGACGGCGCGCGTGCGGCTTCGGTGAGGCCGAGGGCCGCACAAAGTGCATGACGCACGAGGGGTCATTTTACTTGCTTTTGTGCATTTAGTTTGGCATATAACTCCTGAAATAATGTGAAATATTGAAAAATATATGTCTCGTTTGCTGCTGCGTGGTTGCAACTAATGACGATCCTCACGACGAGCCAATGTGGAGTCAACGCACATGTGTGAGCTCGCACCGTCACATGTGGTCGCAACGCAGTCGTTCCTTAGCAAACGCAAATGTCTGAAGTAGCTTTTAAGAAAAAGAGAAACGAAAGGTGTAGCGGATAAAGTCTGCGTAATTGATGCATGCAATGGCACGTTCTTGGACGGAGCTGCTTGATGTATGTGATAACACGATGGATGTGACGGCACGATGGATGTAATGACATGCTTTGGATGAAGTTGCTCGATGGATGTGATGGTGCGGTGGATGTAATGGCACGATGGATCTAAAGGCACGCTGGATGTGGTTGCACGTTGGACGAACTGGCCCAAATTGGATCTACTGGCACTATGGATGTACTGGCACTATGGATGTACTGGCACGATGGATGTAATGGCACGAAATTGGACGTATTTTCTCGATGGATGTAATGGCACGATGGATGTACTGGCCCCAAGCCAACCAAATGGGGGGGGTGCTCTGAGGTTCTGTCACCCACGGGCTTATCGAAGATAGCTTATGCGGTGTGCTCATTGAAAAGGGAAATGAATAGAGACAAGGAGGAAGAGGGGGGGGGGGTATCACAGCAGGGACCTATGCCACCTGTGCTCAGACTCACAACAAGGTTTTGCTTCCCTTTTCGGGATGCCCCATGACCTTGACTGTAACTAAGCTCGCCGTCGTTCACGTCTCCGGTCTCCGCTGAAGAAAAGCACCACAGCGCGGAATACGGAAAGAATGGCCAGCAGGCGTCACAAAGGGGAGCTGCTTTTTCTAAAGCGCTTGATCGCTTACTCGCCCGCGGTACGACTTCCCGTGGATGGAAGTTAGTAGGAAAAAAATGAATAAAAGGCATGAACGGCTCTAAAGGCTGGACACTCGTTACACTGGGTTTTGAAGCCGACGTCGTAGGCAATTATTTGCGTACAAAGCTGCTTCATCTTGGGGTGGCAGACGAAATTTTAGGGGAGGCGCCCGCCACCCCTAGCCTCCCCTGGCGCCGTCCCTGCCTGCAAGCCTGCCTTCCCCTGACGTCATGGCACTGAAGAGCGCAGGTATATTCGAATGCTCGTTTTGGCATCACTTTCATGTGCCGATTTCATGATAACCATTTTGAATTTAGCGATACTAAATAGCATACAGGAAAGGGTAAAAGCTGGTGATTCCGAAAATATTGTTAGTTGGTAGCTAAAAAATTGAGGGAGTACCCCTTTGAACACAAATGTGTGAAAATCAATCTGTACTTGCATGCGAACACTCGGGCTGCTGGCAGACAGTTTAATGTAGCAAATTAGCAAATCGAATAAGCAAATCACCGAAGTTCAATGTACCAAATTACTAAAATATCAAATTGCCCAGGTGTCAATGTCGCTCAACTGTAGCGCCCTGCACAATTCCTGGTTGTGCAGTGGTGTTGCATTCTGATCTTTGTAGGGCTTGGTCTACTCAAAGTTTTCAAACCAAGAAATTTTTTTTATTGGCTTGTTTTTTTTTTTTGCATTTATTATTCTTGTTTTTGTTTGTACATCCAAAACAGGCAAAATGATGCATGTTTTATGTTACTTTGTGCTTCGATGTTTGGGTCACCATGGAACATGGTTTGTGTTGACTGTATACCTATTTTGAGGTGTTACTATTGAAGTAGATTTATTGTTTTTGGATCAATTGATTTTTTGGTTCTGAGATGTCACCATTGAAAAAGACTTGTAGTTTTGGATTGTTTGATTTTTGGTTTTGATTATCTTTGCTACATCTTTATTTTGGACCATTGCACTGAAGGGGCAGAGGCACCGCAGGCCTCATAGTATCTTTTTCTCTGACAAGGTGTTGAACTGGGCGACTTGATAAAGTTTGACATGGTAGGTGTAACAGCTTCAAAACGAGGACAATAAAAGGAACAGACACACAGGACAACAGCTGTGGTCTTGTCGTATTCTGTTCCTTTTATCGTTTTAGTTTTTTGAAGCTGTTACACCCACCATGTCAATTTTTCTCTGACCTTCTGCGAATAATGTCCACAAATATTTATTATACTACAGTATGCGGACTACCGTGAAGTTCCGAGAGAACGCTACCCCGAGAGGTCGCCCATCCCGTTTCTCTGGCTAAATATCTGCAACATAGAAATTCCGAAACATCGCTCCACTCCCGATTTCTGTCGGACGTCACGCAATGTCCAAAGGGAATCGCATCAATCACAGCAATTTGCTGTACCGGCACGTCGGACAAGTCGAGTTTATAGAGGATTCCTGCGTTTTTGTCCCCGCATATCTGCGTGTGCGATTTCCAATCCATGCGAGTTGGTCCCGCGTGTACTATATTGCAGCGTGAAATATGATTTTGCTACGCTCGCGATCTGCGGTATTTGTTTCCGTAACATACGAAGTTTGTAGAGGATTCCTGCCTTTTGTCCGCGATCTGCGCGTGCAGATATCGGTTCCTCTGGCAGGCAAGTTGGTAGGCGGGTTCCCGCATGTTATCGCATCGTGGAAACGCGAATTTGCGGTGTCCGCGATCTGCAGTATCAGTTTCCGCGTCACGTAGTTTGTAGCCGGTTTTTGATAAAGTTTTGCTGTGGCATCCCCAAAGATAGCCCACCCCATGTTTTTCACTCATCTATCTCTTCATTTTCGGTGGGCGTTCTTTCGGAACTTTACGGTATACATGTTTAAAATACTAAACTTTTTCCGGTGCAGACTGTACAATAATTTTATTTTTCTAGATCATTCATTATGACGTAGACGTGACAGATTTTGTAAACGACGAAATGTGTTAATAACGATTTATGTACGACAAAGAATCTTGAGAGCTAACAAGACAAGCATTTGTCCCCGTTTGCCACGCAGGGAAATCTTTATTCCCAGATTGAGCGCCAGGTGCAGGCTCTATGCACCAAGTGCAGACTATGCACAAAAAAAAAACTATCCAAACAAAAAAAAATTTTTTTTTTTTTTAACTGAGTTTTGTTTTAACGGATTATATGCTGGGTACAAACTATAGCCCGGACGCATATGGCATTGTCTGCCATGCAGGGCGTTGGGAAGACCCATACTCCATTTCACTCCAAGTCCGACCGCAGCAAACACCACAGATCCGATCGGAGGTGACGACCGCAAAGTGCTGTGCAGCCGCAGAGCTCGCCGTCTTTGTGGCTCGCCTTGCCTGCCAAATCGGTCGCACACAGAAAGAAAATGCAGGATGCGCTGCGCGACCGGTTTAGTTGGCGACGACAAACGCACAAAAACGACGCAGGGCCACGACGACGTGCGCTTTTGGCGCCGCTCGGTTGGTTCCGTCGGGTCATACCATCTCAGGGGTGGAAGCGGGCTAGAGCCTTTTGTAGCAGGGCTGGGAGCAGCAAAAGTCCCACTTTGGAGCAGTTTTGGAGCAGTAAAAGGCTCTCTTTAGAGCAGCCTCGGGAGCAGCAAAAGTAAGTTTTGTAGCCGTAGAAGTAGGTTTTGGAGCAGGTCACGGAGGTCAAACAGGTGTCTAAAAGTGATTTGTTGTTGCTAAATGTGAAAATGTAGCAAAATATATGCATGCACATCCCAGAATAATTTTCAAGCAACATACATAGATACCCTTCTATTTCTATTGCACTGAAATATGGAATATTGGCGATTTATGCAAATGAAAAGGCTTTGAGAACCATTCCGGCAGCAGGCAGAGTCATGATAGACTTTATATGGGAAGCCCCGACAATAAAAGCACAACTTGAGCCACGCCAGTACAAAACCGTCTATTTAATCGACCAATTGTAAACATGTATCCAGAAAACTAAACCACTGCAAGGTGTCCGATAAACTACCTTCGCTGACTACAGTTTTTGTTTAATAAAGAATACACATGTTCAATCACTGCTTAAAAGCCCTATATCAAGTTTAGTAACTTTAGTAAATTTGACAAAAATTCAGATGCAAAATAAAATGTGTATTTTATATCTTTAGAATACCAAAGTCACTTACATATGCAGCTTTAAGCATCGACTAGAAGAGCAACGCAACCTTATGTACTCCATAAAAGGTTGTGCATTGCGTGTCTCCATAAAAAAATTAAGGTACCACAACATGTTTCAAAATAAAGCAGTCCTTGCTGACCTGTTTTCATTAAATACAAATGTTCTTAATCCCTGTTCATAAAATACAGTAATCCCTACACCCAATTTAACATACAAAGCTATATCTATATTACTTTAGATGGAAAAATATATTGTCTTAAAAATATCACAGCCACTAATAGAACGCATGTGCCTGTGCTCGCGATTCTTCACGGCTAAGCGTCCAAATATGGTACGCTACCAAATAACAGGTAAAACTAGTAAAGACCATTTATTTTTACTCATGTTGACGCATGTGCATGCGCTCGCAAAGAAAAACAAACGAAACTAACATAGCGCGTGTTTCTTAACTGCATTCGTAAAGAAAACAAACGTAACTAACATAGTACGTGTTTCTTACGGCTAAGCGTCAAAATATGGTACGCTACCAAATAACAGGTAAAGCTAGTAAAGACCAATTACTTCTGCTCATGTTGATGGCCGAGGTAGCCCACCGGTGCCGAGACACCAACCCCCACGATCACGGCAAATTGGGACCACGGGCAACTGCATACGCGCTGCCAACCGCACCAACCAACCATGCCCGAAACCAAACCGATGTGTTCGTATATCAAGCTCTTTGTAGTCAAAATCAACATCTCACTCTCGATGAACTAAAACCGACGCCTCGACCTGCGGTTACACGTGGTTCGGAGCCCCAGTCGAGTTGGTACGAGTCACCCGCACTGACGCCTAAACAAAAGTACACACCACATGGTGGCCAGTGGCCGACCGTTTTCAGCCAAATTAAAAAAAAAAAAAAAAAGTTGAAAGTCGCGTTTTGGAGCAGGCTGGCGCAGGGAAGTGAATTGGCGCAGGGTGGCGCAACTGGCACAGCGCTTCCACCCCTGCATCTGCTGCGGTCAAACTTGGCACCAGACGGAGCATAGACGCGAGCAGACCCGAGAACTTCGCCCAAGAACCTCCTCGACATACCGGACTTGCGGCTCGCCCCGAGCAGCAGCTCGATGACCGAGGGCACGTCGAAGTGGAGGCGGCATAGTGGATGGCGGCCATGTCCGTCCAGCGACAGCGCAGGCTGGGGTCTGCCCCTGGTCCAGCAGGAGCCCCACCGTCTGAGTTGCACAGGCCAGGTCCCCGACGCCCGCTGCACCCGCCTTGCACGCGTAGTGGAGCAGTGTCATGTCTGTCAGGCCGTCCCGGTCGTTCACGTTGGCGCCCCTCCTCAGGATCTGCACAAGATTGGAAAGGAGAGACGCTATTTTAATCTTACGTATTATAAGGAAGAAAACATAGCTATAAGACAAGCTATTAGCTATAACTAGGGTTCCCATGTTTTCGGTTTTTATTTTTTCAAAATTCGGAGGACTTTTTCGGTGTTTATTTTAAAATTCAATTTTCGGTTTTTTTCGGTGTATATATATTCCCAAAAATTTTACAGTTTTTTTTTGGTGAATATGAAGAAACACCATCGGACATTGGATCAGATGATCCTTGAAGTTGTGATATTTGTGATCACTTAAAGAATAATGGCACATATACATACGTGGTCTTCGCTGCAACTTCCATCAGGACACACCTCAAAATCGCGAAATTCGTGGGCATAATCTTCAGCACGCTTCTTTCTCCTCCCATTCTGACGACGTGACCGTCCGAGGTGATGACCGTACAAGCTCCCTAGCGGAATGGCGAAAAAGAAAATCCATTGTATTTATGTTTTTAACCACAGGGAAGTTTGAGAGAGGGTGTTAAGAAAGGTATACTTTCCTCGATGTCCTCTGAAGTGCATGAGCGAAAAACACTATACTTGCCCACATCCAAACTTTTTCGGGGACCGGGAACTTGACAGACTAAGCCCGACCCACAGAAAGGACACAGATGCCCCGTGAAGGCCAATCCCAGGCCTCTTTTGTTGCATGTTGAACCTTGGAAGGCGGCAATCACGAAGACGTCACACAATGTCGAACTATGCAAAGCATTCTCTCTTCCCCCCCCCCCCGCCTCCTTCCCACCCACCTCGACGCGGCCCTAAACAACTGGCCTTTGTCCGTTAAAACCGAATTTTATAAAACAGATTAGACATACTTTTATCGGTTTAAACCGAAAATGACGAACCTACAAACTGACCTTTTTCGGTTAAAACCGAATTTCCGAAAATGGATTCGGCGTACTTTTATCAGTCTTTATCGGTTTAAACCGAAAACTCCGAACCCTAGCTATAACTAAACATAGCTATAAGTTTGCCCGTCAAATTTAGCGAAAAAAATTTCCACGCGTGACGTTTAGCGGGAAAATTTCCTCCTAAATTTAGCAAGAAAATTTTCCCGACAAATTTAGCGGAGAGATTTCCCCGCTAAATTTAGGGGAGATTTCCAGCTAATTTTAGCGGACAAATTTCCCCACTTAATTTAATGAAAAAATCCCCGCTAAATTTAGTGGAAAAACTTTCCTGCCTAACTTAGCGAGGAATTTTTCCGCGAGATATAGTGGAGAAATTTTCACGCCAAATTTAGCAAGAAAATTTTCCCGTTAAGTTTACCGAGAAAATTTCCTGCCATATTTAGCGGGCAAACTTTTTTTGCCAAATCTAGCGGGAAAAATTCCCGCTAAATTTGACGGGGAAATTTTGTTCGCTAAATTTAGCAGGAAATTTAGGGGGATTTCCCCGCTAAATTTTACGGAGAATTTTTGTTGCTAAATTTAGCAGGAAATTTAGGAGATTTCCCGCTAATTATAGCGGAAAAATTTCTCCGCTATATTTAGCGGAAATTTTCCGCTAAATGGGAGGGAAGCAGAGGAGGAGGAGGGAGGAGGGGGAGGAGGGGCATACACTCCCTCCTCCTCCTCAAGAGCTGCGCTCTAATTCGGCATTACAGAGAAATGTAAATGTCTCATTTTTTTGCCTTCGTTTTCTTCTAGTAAATTATATAGTTGTGAGTCAGCACCTGTCCTGTCATGTATGTTTCTTCTCCTTGTCCTTGTGTTATAGCACTTTTTTTCCACTGGTCATGCAAACTACCAACTAGCTGAACTCTCTACCTTACTACCATTTTATTTGTGTGGCATTTACAGGACCAGCTCCTAGTACTTTTGTTACAGTGGCTGGGAGGAGCCATCAACTAGTGTGTTGAGCATCCTATCTCACCCAAGCGTCAGGAGTGGTCCCAAAGAGTAGCATAGCGTGTAGTGCAATTTTGAACGCTGAAAACTATCAGTGGCTTCAGTCTTAGTAAGGTATGCAGTGCATAGCCCAACAGTCCACTTAATTTATGACTTTTCGACCTATGAAATTGCACACGCTGAAACTCACAAATTATACATCCACCCACAGGATTGCACCTCTGCGGAAAATTACAATGATCCAGGAACTGATATATGGGCTCCTCTAAATGGACGGCATAGAAAAAATTAATCACGATGTACTGCAGCTACCAATATACCGACATGAGACACGTTGACACGTTGTAACTTTTGCAAGTGCAAACACTCCAGCGTTTTTATTAAACAAGGTTCTGGACATCTCAACAGCCAAGCGGTGATGCAAGTAGGGTCAAAGAGGCAACTTAGAATGGAGGGGTTCTGAGCTATGCATCACAAATAATTTCAGGGCATCTGGGAGGCTCCAGTGAAGGACCAAGAACTAATTTGGATCACCTAGGGGTCTACTAGCCCAACCATTGACACGAAAAAGTGCTCGTGACAGAGGAGAGGAAGAGATGAAAAACTGAACTCTTGAGGGCTTGTGTTCTAGACCAACAAAGAGCACCTTGGACGGTTCATGAAAGGAGACGAGGCTAAGTGCGACAATCCAGAAATCCTTCACGCACAACCTCAACCTCAGTTGCATGCAAGGTTTTTGTCAGACTGCAAGCATCTCGGCTGGGGGTTTTGAACCCAACAACCAAGGATCCAAACGCCGGCACCGATCGCATCAGAGACGAGGCATACATGAGACAGTTTGTACGCCATGAAATTTACCCACCTCACCAACCAACATCTTGATGTCCTTCTGGGTTCGAGGAACCCACTGTCGCAGGATGGCAAAGATCTCGGGCACGCTGGTGTCCTCGCTCTGGAGGATGTCCAGACAACCCTGGCAGTCCGTGTCGAAGAACGGCATGTCGAGGACACGGCACTGTGGGCAAGCCGGGGCGTCCGTCGCCTGGTAGACGATGGCGTGCTGCCGAGGGGGCGGGTTGCCCTTCCTGCTCGGCACATCGTCCTCTCGCTCACTCCCATCTTGTCCTCAGCTGTTTCTCATGTCCTTGAAGGAACAAACAAGGTGGAGTTAGGAGAGTGGGCTCTGCAAACGGCAAAAGGACGGCTTTCGACGGACCTTCTCCAAAACGTGTTACGCATGTGCACGCACTTCCGTCTAATGCACGGGGTCTCAAATTAGGCTCCTAGGAACCTAGGGGATCCCCAGAGCACCATCATTGGGATCGCCAAGTTCCCGAATTTCCTCGATCATTCCTGCATTCAAGTGAACTGTTTTTCACATGTAAGCGCTATAAGAGTACATCTGAGCTTTCCAATATTATACAAATATGAGCCAAGTGCTCGCTAGTATGCGTCAGGGTTGGGCAGAAATACTCAAAAATGTATTTGGAAATACAAATACTGGGATACATTAAAATAGTAGCTAAAATACTGATACTGAAATATATCTGTAAAAGTGTATCGCGATACGTATCGGAAATACATTTTAAATAGAGGCAAAAAGTATTTGGAAATACAAATACAGGAATACATTTTAGGGAGGGCAGAAATACAAATACAGAAATACTGATACTGCAATACATTTTTCGAATTTGTTTGAGACGCCAATTGAGATGAAGCTTGAAGTTGGAAGTGGAAGTTTTTGATCCCGAAATTACTTTCCCGTAGGCTTGGCACTTTGCCTTGAAGGTAGTGGTTTCAGACGACGAGGAGTCTTCAATGGGCTTAAAAAAACGTTCCATCAAGGACTGACCGCGGTCCCTTCCCTGACATCCTGTCTGTCTGACGAGGAATGCGAAAAGACTTCGACCTCTAAATAAATTCTATGTCATCCTAAATCCCATCAAAACGTCACAACGCCCCTGTCCAATAAGGACGCCCCTGTCAACATTGATCACATGATGTCACGGTGGAATGAACTGGTATTCTTGATCTGTAGGTGTGGCCTTGACCATGAAACTTTACCACGCTGCTGTATGAAAGGACAATACGTACTTTCGTTGTAGGTTACCTCGTTGAAGATCGTGCAGGCAGTGGCATTTGGAATTTTCGAGAATAGTGAACCACCTGAAACATTCTGGAACACATGCCTTATCTTCTGTTACGGCTGAAAAAACGATACGGTGGCATCCCTGTTGTGAAGGTCCTTCCTGCCGACCCTCCGCCACCGACGCATGGATTGCAGTCCTCAAGTTTCGCCTAGCATCATCCAAACAGAGGCCTCGTGGATTGCGACCTGATATTGCCGGCACAGGTGCGAGCCCTCCGAGAAACAGCGCGCTCGAGACGAGTCGCAGGTGTACGAAGTCTGGGTCGGCACAGCGAGGCCACGTCTGGCCTCCTTTCTGGGTTTCGGATCACCAGAGCAGCGGGTCACGTTCACGTCGGCTGATGACGTACCCTTGAGCCGTGCAATATTACGGGCGCAGCCGCAGACGCCTTCGAATATGTGTTGAACTTCACTGCGTGAGTCATCCTACTATTTCAAGTCAACCACCGCCAGGCTCGTGCTGCAACGGACTGTGACTCAGCTTTGCCGGCTGGGTGTACTGTGTACGCTAAGGCAAGAGAGGCGGTTAGCCGCGGGCATTGGATGCCAGCAAACAATGACTCAAGAAATCCCTACCTAAGGACCTGCGGCAGAAGATGCTCTGACTCCACTCCTGGCACGCCACCTGGTTCGAGTCCCCGACTACGCAACACTTCTCAGAAGAGAGAAGAGGACGCATAGAAAAATAGTTCGGAGAATCGGAAGGAACCTCGGTCAGCATGGTAACAATGCCCCAGCATCTCCTTGACCTGGCACCTCAGAAGTAAAAAAAAAAAAAAAAGATGCGTTCGGACTTTTTTTTTTTTTGGAAAGGGGGGGGGGGGGGAGTATTTTTCAAGAAATGTATCGAAATACATTTCACCCTGATTGTATCGCGATACAAAGAAACATTCCAAATGTATTTCGATACAGGAATACAGATACTGGTGAAACAAATGTATCGCGATACAGAAATACAGATACGAAATGTATTTCTGAAATACTATCGCGATACTGCCCAACCCTGAGTACGTGTACTGTTTACAGGGCTTGTAGGCTTTTGCACTGCTGCGTTAAAACCAATGCCAAGGCCAGGAAGGGTCGTATCTGCTGTGTATCGAGGGCGACAGGGGCTCCCCGATATGGAAACATTTGAGAACTCCCGATCTAGGGAGAAGCGGTCGGATGAACTCCGGCGGAAAGAGGGATTTTCTGGCTGTGCGATCAGCTTCATGTTGACAAAACGTAGAGTGGGTGCACCTATAATGGCAGCTGCACACATCTCCTGCCTCTACCACGTCTCATATGTTGCTATTCTGCTCGAAATTAGAAAAATACAAGTAGAGCTAAGTTGTCTGCCCTCCTGCACCCCGTGGAATAAACGGGCAAACACCCATCTCTAGGTACTTCCTAGTCCCAATAGAGTTGGTTTACCATTAAAAAAAGTTCTGAGGTTCCTTCCGATCAAGCTTGGTTTGTACAACTCGCCATTTTGTCCGTCTCTCTGCACGAGCATCAAACCGTGCCAATGTTCTAGCAGCACGTTGGCTTGAGCATAAGCTAGAAGTGCACTAGGCCATGGGCTACTGTCAGGATGATGAGCAGCTGCTCAATTACCCTGACATTGAGAATCTGATGCCAAGATAGTTCACAAAATCTACTTCAAAAATTTCTCTAAAAACTATTTTCGGAGGTTTTTACGGTGGTACGCTTTTGCGGCATCCTATTACCATTATTTTGTTATGATGTGGACAGTCATCTTTCCCTAAACCCTCTTCACCCTCCCTATGCCCAACCGGAGAATGTGGAGTTTATTTGCTTTATAAACAACTCTATCAGTCTCAAGATGTCATTGTTAGACTAGTTGGTTCTTGTGGCTACTCAAATACGGTTGACAGAAAGGAGTGTGGCTATCTCTTGATGCTGCTGTAAGTGCCAAGGATTGTAGGTAAAGTGGGGAAGATACCGTAAGAAAATAATTTCGAGCTTAAAGCACCGGAAATTCAATTTTGAGGAATGACATTATGCACCTTAGAGAGCTGCAAGAAGAGGAAGTGTGCAGATAAGCCGGATATGAAACATCATAACTAGGGTTCTGCGTTCTCAGTTTTTATTTCTTGAAAATTTGGCATACTTTTTCAGTGTTCATTTTAAAATTCAATTTTCGTTTTTTTTTTTTTTTTTTTTCGGTGTATATTTATGCTTACAAAAGTTTACCGTCTTTTATCGGTGAATATGAAGTAAACACCAACGGACACCGGATCATATGATCCTTGTAGCTCTGATATTTGTGATCACTCAAAGAATAATGGCACAGGTATATTGAAAAAGAGATGGACACTTTTGGCAAATGTGTGCAACTGTAAAAGAAACAAGAAAACAAAATAAACAGAAAGACTGACCAGTCAGATATGAAGCCTGTGCCAAAAAAACATGGAACTTCACCTTCTGTACATCAGGATTACACGATCAACACACATGTACCCAGGTTCTCGTTGATCCGCACTCTTTCTTTCCTGTTAATATGACCCTGAGCTGCGAGAATAACGCTGGACACTGGCAGGCTGATGAGGTGAAGCACTGCCTGAGTCAAATCGGCCAATCAACCATATCTGACCGCCAAAAGAGACCCGGTGACAGCGTTTCAAAGCACAACATATTTGCGTAGTACTCACTAAACTCTGGCTGCAAAGCTTGCATCAAGTCAGTCTCCCTTGCAACGAGTTTGAAAACACGCTCGTACAGGGCGTAGTCATGGGGCATTCGGACTTCACGTTCCAATGCGATGATGAGCGCATTCAACCAAAGCGTCATGATAGATCTCGTGTATCCCATACATTCGGACAAGTTTCCGATAGACATTGTCATTTCCCTTTTTCGCCATGGCTCTGCGGTACGACTGAACGTCAAAGTCACCTTTTTTTGTTTAACACCCGAATTTTAGAAAATAGATCCGACATACTTTTATCTGTTTTTATCGGTTTAAACCGAAAACTCTGAGCCTACAACCTTTTCTCGGTTAAAACCGAATTTCCGAAAATGGATTCGGCGTACTTTTTATAGGTTTTTATCGGTTTTTATCGGTTTAAACCGAAACTCAGAATCCTAATCATAACCTAATCCTCGCTCTCAGGGTTTAGATTGATATATTTTGAAAGACTGACTCGTGTTTTTGGAGCTACTTGACATCTTCGAAAGAGCTGCAACTCCATCAATAATTTCAAATCACATTCAATCGAAGAGTTTCATGATCCGACCCCCAGTTCTTGAGCACGAAAAGTTGTCCTTGAAAGAATATAACTTGAACCACTAGAAAGCATCAAAATTTAAGTTGTAAGGCTTTCTGATACACCAATTTAGAGTGCATGCTCATCTCAAGCGTATTTTTCGCTAGTACGCTCGTTCTCAACCCTGCACTTCTTTATGGAATTCAAGTCTCATAGAAGTGTTCTGGCACCAAAGGATTTTGAATATGAGTAAAGCTATACGCAGTCCATAGTGCACTTCGGCCGGAAATGGATATACGCACTACGCAGAACTCGTGATGAAACGAATGGTTACGAGTTTTCTAAGCGGTGGCATAGCATAGTGGTACGGTGTCTGCCTCATACGCAGGTGGACGCGGGTTCAATCTGCAATAAGGGCCTAGGTACTTTTTTTTTTTCAGACATTTTGTTTTGTTGAGGCATTTGGCAATATTTACAACATTTCTTTTTATGATGAACACTGAAAAAAATTAATGTTAGTCGACGAAACTTTGCGGAACTAAACGGTATGGGACTCCTTTCCGGAGGGTGCGATTGGGGACAGCGGGGCTTGGGTTGCCGGCTGGACGCCATGAAGCGGCGTGTACTGGTTAAGTTTTGTAATTAGCTGCCGCACACTGTCGCTGGCGAAGCGGCGTGAACGCATGAGCTGAGGGTGTGTTAACCAGGCTCCCCAGTGATACACGCGCCAGCTCGAAAGGGTGATTTAAGCAGCATGAGCTCTCCACGTAGTGCGTATATAGCCACTTCCGACCAAAGTGCACCTCACGGAGTGCATATAGCGTTACTCTTTGAATATAGCTAATGAGTAAACTGTACCCTAAGGCAATGGAAGTGTCCTTGTTGAACACAGTACCATCGTGTGTCTGGTAGAAACTTTCACGGTTTGTCACTGCATTTACTTTTGTATTGTGCACTTGTTACAACATACGCTGGACAGAAAACCGATCACAAGAGGGACAGCCAAATTAAGAAAGACAAAAAACAAAGACTTACGGCGCTTGAGAACGAAACTAGCACACTTGCTTTCCTCACTTGCGTTCACCGGTATGGCGTTCGCCGAACGTTCCTCGTACACTGCGAACACCTGCGCTAGACCAATTTCGGCATTCCTTTCGAAGAAGGCGAGATAATCGCGCAGCTAAACGAGGTTTGGGGGAAAGGGCTCACAAAAGACTGGGGCCGAAGCGGATATATTTTACCGGTTCGCGAACACACAGATCTCAATCGATCAAAACCGTGACATCGGCGCATACCGTTCGGAGTATAGCAAGGGCTTACGGAGACCGGTTGGACTCCAAGAACGCCAATGCGTAAATCATATCCGACAGTCACGGGAAATTGAGCTCAGCCCGGTATCACCGCAAGCCATCGATCCGCTGCACCAATTTTCCAGCTTCCTCCAGAGCATACGTCTGCACCGTTACATCCCTCATCCCGTGCGTGTATTTGAATAAGTGAACGCTGGGTTGTGCAAGAGATCTGATCACATACGAAATGAACAGGGACATAACGAAAGGGGCTAGCCATACGGCCCGTGTCTTGCCCGTACTCACATCTTGTGGCATCGGCGAGCGAGATCGGTGACACGTTTTAGAAACGACTCGCGCACTTTACGAGGATGGCGTAAGGTCATTGGCATTACGGAAAAGTACTGTTCCGCTTTTCCCAAGCTCTCATGACCTCCGCCATACAAGACGAAACAAAAACAAGGAAACGCAATAAACGCGCGCGCCGACAGCCGCTGCAGCTTTGAGTGGATGGTGGGCATGGCGCCTGTTCCTTCTGAAGTGAGTGGTGCCTTGCGCCCTCTGGCCAAATAGTCCGCGTGACGACGTCGCAGCGCCATTTTTGAAATTCGTCTACAATGGAAGCGCGAAGTCGCGGCGAAGTTTGCTTTTAGCACCTCATAAATAAACCCCACCTCGCAAAAAAACTGAAAAGCCCGGTGAATGGGATCCGATAATCAGGTGTTTCCGAACGTAAACCAAGATTGAACTGGTGTTCCGGACTGAACTCTCACGAGTCATTTTCTCATTTGAAATTTAAGAAAGTCGCGCGTAAACTCGACTATTTTCGCCCAACCAAGGTCCGGTGACGCGTGTTAACTTCGGCGCCGTTTGTCTCAAAAAGATTCAGAAAAAAATACAGTTTTGTAAACAGCAGTATAGGGACAATTTATTGCTATTCGTTTTGAGTGTTTATTTATCGGCCTCCGGAGTCCCCGAAACCACCGAGGGCCGAAATCGCCCACGCGGGAAGGTCGTTCTGCAAAGCGGCACGAACACAAGTGCTGAGACGCACAGATCACCCCCCCCCCCCCCTTTTTTTGTTTTTCGGGGACCCTCCGAGTCCCCAAAACCGAAACCTTTTTTTTTTTTTCTGACAACCTTGTCGGAATTTTTTTTATTTTACCTGTTATATATCTTTACAGTGTTTCTACCGGTCCACTGTGATTGACTCTCTGTCCGTGGCATGTATACATCTATATGTATGTGTGTATCTCTACATGTACCTGTACATATGTCTATAATGTTTCTACCGGTCCTCTGTGATTTACTATCTCTATCCGTGCCATGTACGAAGTGATTGACTGCCCGCCGCCTCCAACTCCTTCACCCCGGACAACTATGATTGTTTATCGGTGTTAGTTTGCTAACTAGATGTATAGAATCACTTACTACTTCTTCCGGGCCATATCCCACAAGCCTACTTTGGCCTTGACGGGTCCGAAAATATCGAAAACACACATGAAAGCGGAATAATAATAATAATAATAATAATAATAATAATAATAATAATAATAATAATAATAATAATAATAATAATTATTATTATTATTATTATTATTTATTATTATTATTATTATTACAACTTTTTCTTTCGACATCTCTAGAAAGAAAATCCACCACCTAGCTTTACATTCATCTTAAAATTGCAAGGGCTTCGCAATTGATTTAAAGTAAATTAAATCCACCTAATCCCCCCCCCCCCCGGTGATTGGACACGGCAGCATGAACATATAAATATTATTCATAAGAAGAAATCAGATAGCGTTTTAGTATATCTTATTACAGTTAAAAACTGATTCCCAAAATCAAAAATGTTAATATACTATTCAAACGTGAAGACCATCTAAACTTCTCAATAAAGCTCCTCTATTGCTTTAAACAATACAAACAAAAACACATAAAAAACAAAGAACAAAAAAAAACAGGACATTTACTACATTTTGGCGTCCGAATACGGACGCTTCCATCACAATTTCACTATCAAAGACCTATTCACAATGATTGTTCGCTCGTTCGCTCGAATTATTATTTAAACTATATTTTATTTGTTACGCACTTCTCTCACCTGATATATCTTTGTGCCGCGGCCGAACATTGACGTGCCAGACGACTCGCAGAAGCGGTGAAATCCACGGCGCATCAAAAAGTGAAATGGTCCATTGAAACGATCTCAGTTTCAAGTGAGGCCGTACGCCAACTTTTCTTTTGGGCAGCTGGAGTACCATTCGTGACTCTACGGTTTTGTCTCCATATCCTGTCACGCACGGCCTTGATGCAGACTGGAGCGCCCAGATTGAAGAGAGAGAGCAACTCAAAACACGGAGAGAGCTTGCAATTTTGTGGCAGACACTTGCGCGGATTGATTGCTCGTGCTCATGCGGGTGGAGACGCAGAGCAAAGCTTGGAGACGCTAGCAGATTACCGTCGCTTTCTCCTCCTTCTTCGTGCAGCAAACGTGGTCCATAGACCACGTGACTCCGTTCGAACGGTTGAAGACACTCTCACGTCTAAGCACACCGATGCAGACAACTCCGTTTCAGCACAACTTGGCAAACGGCGAAGGCTAAGGCTACCAGCGAGCCAATCGGGGCGTTGGAGAGATGCACGCGACAAAAGCTAGGGCGCCTAGATTTGAGAGTGCTTTTTAACTGCTCGCCCGTGGTCACGTGATCCACGGACCGCGTTTGCGAGGTGAGAGGAGGAAGCGAAAGCGGACGTTACGAGTCATCAAAGCCAATCCAATCCAATGCCGTATGGGTGTCACGTGACCTTCGGAAAGCGGCAAGGCACGCATGCGCGTGAGCTACCAATCTGCACTGGAGCGTCGCCATTAAAATGCAAACGCTCTTCGTGGTTTGAGTTGTTCTGTCTGTCAGATTTAGGCACTCTAGGGACAAAAGGCACCGTCTTAGTGAACTCCTTCCGGGAGAGGAGTCACGTGCTTCTTTCCGTCCCCCTGATTGGCTGACGGAGGAAGCAAAGCGTTCGCCGTTTGCCAAGTTACGATGGAACGGTGTGCGGCCGGATCGTGATCGCTGGCACACGACCGGATACGCTAAATTGGCTGGAACCTCGCGATAAAAATAAATGAATAAATGGAACGAAAAGCAGGGAATTAAGTTTGAGAAGAATGACCGACTAGAGTCTGCAGCCAGCTGCTGCGCTAGGTGACTGCGAAAGGTATTTAACAAAGACAACTTTAGAAACGAGATTTTTTTTTTATGACGCAACACGAACAATAAGCGGCCAGTAGAATAAAAACAAACAAACAAAATATGTGATATAAAAATGTAAGATGGTATTGCCAAGGCCGCAGTGTACCTGGAAGGCTCGGTGACGTCGCAAGCTACCGACGATAAACAGGCTCGCCCTCCCCTCCCCTTATCCTTTCCATCAACTCAGAACTACTCTTCTCGTCTGCCCCGTTGACCTTTACTAAACTCCGTTTCACCACATCCTGGCAAAGGGGAAAGCTACAGCCCCGGTGAGCCAATCAGCGTGTCGGTGCGAGGCACGTGACAACGTGTATCATCGGTGTGGCAACAGGGAGTTTTCGTAGACCGCGTTTCTCCACTCGCTAACCCCTCCGCGACGAAAAAGCCGCTATTGCGCCTGCGCGCCGATGGCCTTGACTGTAGAGTTTCGGGTATCGTAGCGGGTTGCGGAGAGCGTTGCGGGACGGCGAAAGCGATCTATGAAAACTTCCCAACGCCTATCATCAGCTCCTCCCGGAGAGGGCTGTCACGTACTTCGCTCCGTCGCTTATGATCAGGGAGTTTTCGTAGATTGAGATCTACGAAAACTCCCTACTAGGAGTTTTCGTGGAGTTTACGCCGTCCCGCATTCGCTTTTCCGCAAGCCCGATGCAAACCGGGAACGTCTGACAGTCAAGGTCCATCCCGGCGCGGCAGTCTACATATAGCAAACTCTTCAGGTGCAGGAGGCGCTTGGCGAGGGGAAACGCGATCCTAGACAATACTACCCTATTGGCTCTGAAACGTGGTCCGTAGCACTTCGCTTTTTGATAAGTTACGGTGAAACTAAGTTTAAAAGCGAGCATGTTCTATCGTCGGCAGTTGAGGAACTTTACTCTGGTCGGTAGATCACCCGGAAAGTCACACTACGGACTATGCATAAGCATAAGGATATTCATCTTAAAACATTATTCACCTATTCTCTTAAAAAAAAAAAACCGTTTTAGAGAAAACATTTTTGAATCTGGCGTCAAAACAGGTAGTAATTTTTCACAAAAATATCCCGTTTTCGTGATAAATTACTACCTTGTTTTGTGAACAATTACTACCTTGTTCTCAAAGAGAAATTTGCAATCAAAATAGTTACTTTCACAATTGCAGGGCTGGTCTTCTTTTAACTTTTTTCACGAAATTTTATTCATAGTTTGGACGAAACCCAATGCCTCAGTGGCACTAGATCGAATAGGAGAACTAATACAGATTTCCGACCGGTACAGTAAGTAGTTTAGAGGATAACAATTTCTTGCGACGAGGTACCGATAGAGGCGGATTCAGACATGTGACACTAGAACACAACCACCCTGTGGGTTAACTGTTATAAAATCGGAGGTTTGCACAGATCGGCCGTAGTTGAACCTCACCAGGATTGAATGTAGAGTTTATATAGAAGGCTCAACTTTTGATAAAGAACGCGTTCTACATTGCAGCGTAAAATTTCAATGAAATTTTTAGATACCATAATAAATCAAATAAAAAGGACATCTTTTTTAAAGTTTTACATTGTTTGAATTAAATGGCATTAGTGAGGTTGTGAGGTACGATTAGGTTTTTCATCAGGTTTTGGTACAACTATGGTGGCGGGTAACCCGAGGGATGTTCCGGACACCATATGCCCAGGTTCTTAGACCCGCTAATTAATATGTTTATAAAAGCCTCTAAATAGAAGCTATGGCGTGTTTTTTTAATTGTCTTCGATTTTCCCTGGCATCCAGGGTGACTTTATGAAAGGCACCCTCGACGCTGGTGAAAATAAAGATGACTTTCGAAGAACCCGCAGGGGGAAGGCTCGCTGCGTATTCCGTGTCTGAATGTCCAACGAGCCTGAATATCCAACGAGACGAAAGATCCATAGTGGATATTCAGGCAGGTCGGAAGCTGGACATCCAGGCTCGTTGGACATTCCGTCTCGATTGGACTTTTCCGTCTCATTTCGTCTAGCGTAACTCATCGATGGATACACGCATGCAGGGTCAAGGAGGAGGACAGGCCGATGCGTCACTTTTCGGGAGAGGGTGGTAGCGAATGGAAGGCAACCGGTTTGGTTTTGAAAGAATATATACGTACCACGCGGGCACATTTCAAGGCAACGCCCTGGTTATAGCACTCTTGAACGTATAGTACGGAAATGCCGTCCCCGTCTGCTCATGTGGCCAGCACGTGCAGTTACAAGCCTGCCAAAGTTGCTTCCTGAGCATGCTGCACGTGCTTGCACGCGTGGGGCACCAGCCGAGACGACATGGTTGATTTAGTCTCTGCTATAATTTTGTTTTCCAAGTTGGACCAACTGTCACCCAGTTTCGACAGCATAACTGGACCCAAAATGCATAATCTCAACTGGCTTGTGCCTGTTCTGGGGAGGCATTCACGAACGTTACTAAACCAAAGTTAAGGCGTGCGGCACTATGAGCTGTAGTATCAGTGACCACATTCCTATTTTCTTGTTGATACAAAATTATGAAACACCTAAAAAGTAAAACGACCGCCACCTTCCGCAAAATGTCCGATGACTGCCTCCTGGCATTTAGGAATGCAGTT
>JAZHYW010062002.1:0-19869 GCA_037355805.1 Ixodes ricinus
TTTTACTTCATATAGTCAATTTGGCCTAGTGACCTCCATCACCTGTTTTCTTCTCCATTGAGCAACTTGAGTAGCCTCAACTAGAGATTTTTTTTAATTGACTTTGTTGTTAATTTTAATATAAGCTCAGAAACATGAGCCCTTGTCTCATACTTGTCTCACTAAGCCTACCCGCCTTTTGATGATTCACCATCGCGTTTAGATTGAGCAATTCAAGTACCACTGCGGATTTCGGAGGTCCCTCCTCCACATTTGAGCTGCTACCGATTTCTTTTTCGTCTTTGTAGCGAATACGCTAGAAAATTAACATTTAACTACAAGTATTATGTGTTTGCACCTCGTAGGAGTTCACTATAGTAAATGCAGACTTCTCTTTGTTAGAACAAAACGAAAAGCCCTGACAGTTTCTATGGAAGCGACGCTGTCGCCTCCAGATGTTATTCTCATGATAAATCAGATGTTTCACAAATTGTTAAACTTTTGTCAAGTCGTCTACAAAAATGGTTGATAGTACAGCAACACCCAATGATTACGATGACGTACTCCGGCAGGCTTGCTATGATAAAAATGTACAGTGCAGCAAACTATTAGCTCCCCAACTTCATAATTTTTCCAAGCTACTCAGACTGGGTGATGTAGAGCACAAAGTTTTACTCTATAACGTGATTGATGACTAAGCGTGGTGAGCTGGGCGAGCTGGTTATGATGACGTAGTGAACAGTAAAGAGCACTGTTCACTATGTCTTTAACCTCGTCTTTTTATTCTCCATCCTTGTCTTTTTGCGCGCTATACAGTTCACTATGTGATGACTGTAATGGGCAATTACTGATTTCACTTGTAGTTTTGACGGCGGACCTTAAATTATAAAGAAGGAAAAGAAGAAAAAGAACGCTGACCACCGATTGTCCGTGCAAGCTGTATCGCATTCGCTTGCAAAAATAATAAGCTGAAGCAAAACAGTTTACCTTCGATTTTGCCCCAGCCTGCAATATATGTGGGTACGTCTAAAGGCGGTTCGACGCAGTTTTCCGGAAGGCAGATTGGCTGAATAAGATTTGTCAAGTTTACAGGTCTTTTCAATCTCAACACCGCAATGTCTTGCTGTAAGAGAAATGGGATTGGTTAAACACTATGTTCAGCCAGCTTACAGCGAACAAAAAATAATGAAATATTATAGTGGATGCAATACCATAAAAAAGTTACAGTCGTCCTGAACAGGGATGCAGACCTCCTCAACTTCAACACAAGTGACCTTGGCGTTCTGCGTCGCGTCGCTCAGTTGTGTCGCTCCGTTCTGCGGCGTCACGTCGAGTCCTTTCATCAGAACAATCTGTGGAACTTGTTTTATTTGTGCTTCCGAGACGCGCAGACAAGAAAGCTGGCGTTCTTGTTCCTTCAAGCATTAGAGAGGGAGGAGTAAGTGGCGATGTAAATTTCTTATATAGTTACAATATTCCCTTCGTCAAACCATCAGGGATATCTAGATTTTAAAAATATCATAGACGACCGTTTTCGTGTTCGTCATGGAGTGCTATTTTTGGAGGTTATCGGAACTGCAATTAAGAAGTACGAAACGCGACTTAGCACAAAGTTATCGTCTGTATTTTATGCGCGATATATTTGCAAGAAAAACCTTGTCACACAAAAATAATAACCCATGTACAGTTTCCGCAATTTCTTTTCGGAGAATATGTATGTGCCTTGAACAACTGGTGTGTACAGCCGGCACTAAAAAGGATTGGCACAAGTGATCGACAGCCGGAACGGGGAAATCGCCTCACGCGGTGTTGCTTTGTCGCGGAAACACGGTGATTGGCAGTGGTCATGCGGTATCCAAATTTTAATCTCAGGTGTGCCTCGGCAAACTGTTATCACTTCCAAATATGTTTAGTTGTTTCTGCTACACCGGCACTGTTATCGTTATCACTGCCATTTCAGCGTCTTAAAGATATCTTATGATGGGAAAGCCCAGATTAGAAAAGATGCTATCGCTCCTCTCAAAGAGCAAGCTTATATCGCCGGCGAAAGTCTGAGGCAGAGCAGCGGCGTTCTGAACGCGTACTTTCGAAACTAAACAACCAATGGAAAGATATATAGAAAAAACACAAAAAGAAAACAGACGTGTTTGATGATTTTACGGAATATCTCGTGTATTATAATCTTTACTCCGTATGCCGAAAATCCATTTAGAGGTGACTTCCTCCCAACGTAAACATGCAACAGAAGGGACGCAATCATCCTTTTCTGCAGCCGTTGTCAATTACTCGAGACTATCCAGGCGTTGGCTTTCCTCAGTCCTTGAGTTATGAAACCATATGAAACCATGTTATAAGCGTATTACGTGCGGGAAAATTTATATTAGTTGGAAAAATCATCCTGAACCATCTGTTGAAGGCTGGCATCTATAAAGTTAGAAAGCCGTGCAAATGCTTTGTGGTTTAAAAATCCTGAATATTACACTGCTAAGTAATATGTCAGAAAATATCTGATTATTCAAAGAGAAAAGATTCATCCTCAAAATATATGCCTATACTAATTCAAAACGTTTTAGATATATATTTACAGATATAAGTATATCGACGACAATGCCAACAAAAATATGCCCAAAACTTTACAAATACTGTCTATTTGTATGGAACGAAGGTGCGACGCAATTTATACCCCTGTAAAGGGTTGTAACAGACGTAATTTTCATCATAATGAAACAAGTGAATTGTTTACATACCTAAAACAATGCGCAGCGGTCAACACATATTGCCTGCTTATTAAAACACCGCCGCAATAAAACATATCGTCGGTAGTATAGAGCCCCACCATCCACGGCCAGTTGCCCGGTTCTGCGTCGGTGCCGTTCATGATTCGTTCGGAAACAGTATTCCTTGTATGGCGCCGTCCACATTCGACTGTTGTTGAAAAAATCATTCTGTTCCTCAGTGTATCCCCTGTCTGCAACTCCTGTAAATAGCAGGCGACCAATGAGCATTTCGGATCGTCTGTTAGATTGTCAAGAAATAATGCATCCAAACATTCTGCAAATGAACGATTTTATATTAAAGTTGTCAACTGACTTAGCTAGATCCAGACGAATTACTCTGAATGGCTATTAGCAGGAGGCACATGTTTCATCAGATGTCAAAAGAGCAAAAACCTGGAAAGCTACTTCAAATGTGAAGCGTCCTTTTAATCAAAATCTAATTGCACCGTAATTATCAAAGTACACCGAGTACTGAGGTGGTCTAAACATCACTTACGTTTGAAAACAAATCCACGTGACTCAGAAAAATGACTGAAACACTAAGAAGCGCGGATCTAAAATCGCCCCTCGTGCATTTAATGCTACTGATGCAATCTGCACTTATCGAGCCTACAAGAATATTATATAGTTAACTGATTTTCAAGATATAATAATTAAAACAGAGTAGTCGTTAAAAAAAAAGATGCATCTTGTTTCCTGGAATCGGTTCAGAGAAATCCTCACTTTTGCATTATCGAATTCATTTTGGGGAAAGTTTTAAGTGCTGGCGAATTAAAACGAATTCATTTTGGAAAACGTTTTAAGTGCTGAAATAATTAAAAAAAACAGACATATTAAAATAAATATTTAAATGCACAGGAAAGCACACCTCGCAAGTTTCTGGATACCCATGAAAATTACAGTAGGACGCTTCAGCTTCGCCTTTAAGAGTGAAACGCGATGGCGAAACATGTCAACATATAAACTCCCGCTCGTTCCCAAGCCGTGCAAGCGTGCCTTGCGTGGCCTTGTCGGTGGCGTGTCTGGCTCGCAACCGAATCCCGCCTAAAATTCTTCCAAATCTTTATTTAAAACAAATTAATATTTGTATAAAGTGAAATCATTTGAAACATCAGGTGACCTTTAATTCGCATTACATGTCATGTTTTAATCACTTTCATTCCACGCGTCACGTCACTTTTCACTGTGACCGTTGTGGGTTGTATGAAATTCCCGCGCGAGGTCATGTGGCTGTGACGCCATGACCCTATATCGATCAATCTTGGATTTTCGAGTCACGCCACCGACATCGGCTGTTTGTGCGACACGAGCTTGTCATGAAACAGGGAAGGCGCGGGAGGGCGCTCTCTTGAGTCGTGCACAGACCGCCTGGACCCGAACACAACTGCCAAGCGCTTCCGCTTGACATCCGTCCGTCGGCAACTTTTTTTTTTTTTTTTGCGACGCCGTATTTTTTTGGAGATGGGCCGAGAGGAGAACAACCGGGGGACGGGGGCGCGTCTGGAATTGGGGAAGAGAGTGGGGGACGTTGCCTCCCCGGGGCCGTGAAGAAACCACAGGAATGTGAGAGGAAGAGATGCACGGGCTGAGGAAGCCAGAAACAGGGGTGTAGGAACAAATGGTCCCGGAATTAATGGTCCCGAAACCAGTAGTCCCAAGTCCAAGTATAGGAAAAAATGGTACCGTAAGAAGATTGCTTTGAAACTAAAATATACCATACAATATACTTCATACGTTATGCACTCAGTGATTTCCTGGTGAAATAAAGGACCTCGTGTATATTTTGAGGCCGGTTACTTCGAAGAACAGGTATTGAACTTAATTTTATTAAAAGACGGTCAGAATATTTTTCAATTGAATACTGCCCAACAGTTATCTCCTACCTGTTAATTTATTTACCTTATACAATATTATAGGAGTTGTTACTATTTTCATGTAAGAGGATTTAGAATATTTATGATATCAGTAGGTTCTTTTGAAACGAAGAATTAGTACCCCTAGTCGATATCACATGAGCGAGTGACGTTTTAGCAAACAGCGACATTTTAGCGAATCAACGTTTTAGCGAATAACGGGAACGCGTGTTAACCCCCCCTCCCTCCCTCTCTCTCTCTTCTCTCTCTCAAAACACATTTTTGTAAAAACCCAGCCTAAGCTAGATTAGGCTGTGATGGGTCGGTCGTCTTGCTCTGTGTACATTTCAAGGCACGTTGACGATTCAGGTGTAGTGCAGGATCCCATCCTGAGAGCGTTGGCATTATGACGACTGATTTAACGCGTCTGATAATCAATTGTAGGTCTAGCTTACAAATCAGCAAAAGGAAACAAATGTGAAGGCCGCGTGTGACATCTCTGCGTGTGTCGTGCATTTTTTTTTCTTTCTTGTCTTTCAATTTAGACGATGTTGAAATTTCGGTTTGTTATAGCGATAGCAGTTCTGGGCTCTCCCTCCACTGAAAATGACGTATGTTGTAGTAATAGTCGTTGTCAATGTAGGGCGTCGGGCGTCCGTCCTCGATGTTACAAACACTTCTAAAACATCACCCGCACCCGCGCGATTCAATTCCGGATCCGCTGCGTGGGAAACGGGAGCGTGTCCACGGAGCTGCGTCCCAACCTTGACTAAGTTGCATCAACGACCTTTTGTTCAGGGTGATGCCATTTCTTTGTGGTACCCTGTGTGGACAGCACGCTCTCTCTGGGGAAATTATAATTCTGCAACGAACTGCCGCCGGCACAGACAATGCCAAGAGCTTGCTACGGGAGAACTCTTTCGATCGCTACGGATTAAAAAGAAACAAAAGCGTTTGGAACACGATGGTCAACTCAATCGTTAATGTATCCCTGAGCGTCCCGAAGCTGGAAACACGCTGAAGCTTGAAGAGAGCCCGGCGCAAAGCGGTAGACCTGTGATGCTTGGCGTCGCCGTGTGCTTGGGTCCGTATAGTTTTGTGTACGCTAGAGGTTCAACTGGCGCTAGTCTGTTGTTGCGAATTGAAGCAGACAGCAAACAGTCGGGAAAGGACTTCCGGTAATGCATTGAGTTGGGAAAAGGTGAGTTCAATTTATCCCTGCACTCGCTTATAAGAGCAAACATCAGGAATAATTCGTAAGTACTAGGTAGCTTGGAACAATTCTCAGTCAGGCAGACGGAATAATTTGTCACTTAAGGCGCTTTTGTTTCAAATTCGCGGCATTAGACAGGGTGCTAAAACAGCTTCCTGCAAGCGTTTATGTGCACTGTCGGTCACTGATAGTGCGAACGTGGCATCGGTGGTTTTCAGCATGGGGATATACGCGGCAGACGAACGAGGGATAGTCTGGAATACCAAGAGGGACGGCAAGAACTATTTAGCAACACTGTATCAGTAACTTTCTTGGCATGTAGACGATTGAAATAGATTGAAAGTCATGTAACATAGTCGGACTTGCTATAAATACGTACTGCTTTATTAATTCTGGTCATGAATATGTGCGAAGATGCTTGTTTGGCGTTGAAAACATCACCCGCTTTCTCGAAATTCTTTAAAATAGGGAGACACCAGAGCACAAGTTCCCAATAAAAACTCCCCGCAAAAGAAAAAAAAATTGTAGTTCCCGTATTTTTGGTTTTACGTTTTGAACGTTTTTAACCACTCGTAAAAATGCACGATGGGGTCATTTTCATATAGTGACAGGACGGGTATTTTATCAATAAATAGGCGCCACCGTAATGCTGGCGAACCTTGAACGAACTCTACAGTCCTTTGGATTGTTATTTTACTTAGAATTGTCGCTCGTTTTTTCACACCTGCTATTGATCACAGATTTGGGGGTTAGATGTAGCGAAGTCTAACATCGTTCACTGGCGGAAAGAAATGTTGTAATTAAATCAAATAAACTTTTACAATGATAATAAAGACACATACTACTCGGTACGACCGAGATGACAAAATTATTCATTTTATTTTCCAGCAAATACAAAATGCACGCGCGTTTTCCCGTGGGAATGTATAGGAGCACCGCAAAAGTAGGCTGGTTGCTGTCTGCTTCAATTTGCATCCCGGAAATCGCATAGACACAAGCTCCAGTTGAATATCTAGCGTACATTGTAAGAACTCTATGCTCGCGTCGCACTTGTGAGACGCTGAAAGACGTGCTGGCGGCGACGCTGACGCATCTCGCAGTTCGTCACAGGTAGAACACTGAGGTGCTTGCTCGTGAGAAGGAAGCCAATTAAGATCTCGCCGTCAAGGCCCTACGATGAGTGAACGCGACACAGATGGCCATAGAATGGGCCGTGACGTGTCGCATCTATAACTGTGCCGGAACTCTGAATTACACTGGACTGCTCATTCTTTGTACATATTTTGTTACATTTCTTCGCCGGTGCTACTTGGTTCACGGAAGGACAAACCCCAACGTTTACGCGTTGAACAATGATTTTTTATCTGATAGCTAGAGATAATACAAAATGTATATTGAGATATACAGTCCTCCAAGATATTATGTTTAGTAAAACTTCAATGACTTACTTATTACGTAGAGTAAAAATGCATACACAGAAATAATTTTTAACCATGTTCAAACTCATTGTAACTTTTAAAGGAACTATAATGAAGGTTGGTTGTTTTTCGTATTCTGACCAACGCCATTGACACGTGGCAATAATGTCATAACCAACTAAAACTGAAGTGTCGTGATCCGAACATTTTGACAATACCAAGTAATTAAAAGCTAGAACAGTGTAGCTCTGTATACGGTTTTATGTACCTACATATAGCATACACGGGAGAGTTTGGACGTGTACACTGTACTATTTGTTGGCTAAACAGCTTCTACGCAATGATGTTATAAAACTAAATTAAACTAAATTTGCGCAATTTTTGATTTGGCACTCAACAGCTCAATATGCTGACTCTTCTAGAGTGTGGCTGATGATCAACGATGGAAAACCACGAGTATTATACCCAGCATAATAGTATACATGACGTTTCACTGAAGGCTGGCTTATTCCTTCCTGAAAAATATAGCCTCGGTTAGCAACAAACAATATTCACGCCGGAATGATATTTGTCAAAGCACTGTTTAGGAAACTGAATAATTGTCGATATATTATGGAAATACCTACTTCGAGATAGCAACTCTTCCATCAATAACTTTCGAAGGCATAGACTTAATCGGAAACTCTATTGACATCATCGAAAATTACTAAATCAATGCACCCCATAAAGCTGCATTGCACGCGCAGCATTATGCGGAGTTGCGATCAAACACTTGATTTTAACGCTTTTTGAGTGCGATAGCAGCTAGGGCGACACTTCGCGGGTTTCGCGCCGTCGACTGCGCTCCACATTGACGCGGGCCATTTTCGGTACTCAGCCAAAAAGATTCCACATTAACGTCATGCCAGCTGACGTCACGTCACCTGTTACCTTGCGTCAGCTGACACCATGACGCGGCATTGTCATATCAAGCCAAATCGCACAGTGACGCGACGTGACGCAATGACGTCAGGTGACACCGTGAGTCACGTGGTGTGATGACATCACGCAACAATACATCGTCACGTGACACTATGACGGCTCGGAGAAACGTGAACATGACGTTTCTGATAATGGAAACAATAAAAACAAAGCGTTTCCGCTACATATGCCAGAAAGGTCCTGGGATGATAAAACGAATAACGCTAGGTGGGTGTTCAGCCGGGGAAACCTTAGGGCGTGAAATTAGCTGGAGCTACACGCTTGCAATTTGAGTGCGCGATTTCGGAAGCGCTCTTCAATGACCACAAGGCGGTGTTAATTTGTGTACAAAAACGTTGCAGAAGATGTTCAGGCAACCACACCAACGACAATGCACGTCTATGTGTATGCATGAACTGCTCATGCATACACTTGCACTATTGTCGGTCACTGGATTTCAAACTTGGGCGATCAATATTCGAGATGTTCTTTAATTACCACGAGGCAGTCCTAGTTTTTGTCCAATAAAGTTGCTTAAAAAGTTCCCGAAATGCTCTGTACTTGATACACCCTCAATGGTTGCAAAATGCTTTGAAATCTTCGTCCGGTGTGTTACTCCGTTTAATACGAAACACCTATGCGACTCTGTGGTGCGCGCTCACACCTTTACCGTTCAATTCCCTCCACCTGCTTTGAAATGACACCTTAGCGGCTTCGACGTCACACACCTGCTCTCGGAGAGTTTCACCTTATGAAAAAATATGTTTTTATTTTTATTTTTTATAATTCGAATTTTTAGAAAAACGCGCCTGCTATCCTGCTCCCCGTGGCTTAACAGTCTAGCTCAAAAACCTCTCGCCTGTCTGGTAGGAGATAAGCAAGGGTGGTGTAAGCCGGCTAAATGAAACGCAGTGCTGTCGGAATAATAATCCAAGTATAAGCTTTGGTTTTTCTGTCATCTTCGTCCTGTGAATAGCGCGTAGCTGAGTACGTGAGCCGTGCGGGTTGGCAAAAAGAAGCCCACAGTCACTTTCGTAAATGTGCGGTTGGATTGGAAACTGAAACCTGGAAATGCGTTAAGATAGTGCTTTTGTTTTTCAAAACACACTAAAGTGCTGCATGCGATATAATAGATTTCTAAAGCGTTGTGATACTCTGAATTCGACTATGTGCAAACGGTTTTGAATTGAAAACATTCATTCATTCATTCATTCATTCATTTGTTTATTTCCTGTGCTCATGAACAGCTTGACGCCTTGGTAATGATGCACACCAAAATGTTCACAGGTTAGTTACAAAAAGTCTTAAAAGCTACGAAATTTGGGTTAAAAACATCAATATCTGCTCCCCTGAGGGTATTGTAGAAGTATTGAATGCGGGTCATGGGACTCGTTTGGATGATGTGATTAACATGAAAAGTCGGAGAAACCCGCAAAACTCGGCTGGGAACGTGAATATTAATAGCAGATGTGAGATCTGGGCAATCAATTAATCCATGAATACATTTATACAGGAAAACAAGATCGCGCTCACGCCGTCTGGAACTCAAAGTAGGGCATTTGCATGGCTCCAAGAGTCTCGCATAAGAATAATGATAAACATATAATTATACCTGATATCTTAATTAATGAAAAATAATAATTAACCTTAATATACCGATCTGTATTGTTTCCCTAAAAAAATCTGTGGCAAACATCAATCCGACTTTATTGTTTATATGTGGAATGTTTCGTTTTCTCAGGGTCGATTTTTTAGGCGTTTCGAGAAACACCCTATCGCCTTGTCGAATGTTTCCGTGTTATAGCAACGGTTGAACGCTGTTGTTACGAACGTTTCGCTAGAACGAAAAACAGGTTGCTTTATTCTTAAAGACATCTTGATTGAATTATTTTTTAAAACTCTGAGCTCAAGTTGAAGTTCACAACTTCACGGTATTAAATCCTTAAATGAAAGCGACAAGTGTTTTTTTACAAGGAAAGATTTGAATTTAAGCGCCTGAATTAAATCCGTTAGAAATCTGACTTAACCGCGTAAGGCGCAAGCTTAAAATAAAGCTGCAACGCAAAAAGTTATTCTACGAGAGCTTTAGTTTTGTTCTGTAGGATATGCGTATGGAAATATGGGAACCTGTAAATGTCCAATGCACAAAACTGAAACCTCGCGTCGTTTCCTAAGTACTATCGCCATCTGCATGGTTATTAAAAGTTAAGTACTGGATGTTTAGAAAAATATAGGACCACATTTTTTTACACATAAATCAGCCACACAATTCCGAATGTTCAACAGCTCTTCCTTTTCGACAAGGCAGAAGACGATGGGCTGGGGACGCTGCTTCCTCACGGATGGACACGGAGGAACCACTAAGCTGCATTACCCTAGCCCGCCACTGCTGATGTAAGACTGCAAGAGCTGGTTTAGCAACGTAAAATGAGCACGCTTCATGTGACAGGTCAAACTGGGGTAACAGATAGCACTGGAATAGTTTGCAATAAAAACCCCGGCAGTTAGATCAGTATCCAATTTAGGAAAAATTGTGTTTACCCGTTTCTCGCTAAAACGAATACAAGTTCACTTTGTAATGTTGAGTCTCGGATTCTATTTGCCCCTGAATGTTCCCAAGCATTTTTTTAAATAAATACCAGATATGACCATTAATTTCTCTACCATACGAGAGGCCAACACTTGCAAGCTTTGTTATGAGCAACATTTGTATTCAAACGAGAACTCGCAAGGTTATATTAAGGTTTTTTTATGTTTTTAGTTCATAAGGCATTTATTCGACGAATATGAAGTTATCGCTCTAGCTTTTGAAAGCCAAAATTTTGAAACCCTCTCAGAATAAAAAAATAGTCATGGCTTTCAAGACGTATCCGCAATGACGGCACTGTTCATCTACGGATTTCGTTCTCAAGGGCAACTCTTATTTCCTAACAAAGTGAACAAGTTGGTGACCCGTTAATTTTAAGTAGTATTTTACACGTCACCGAAATGCAGTTGATTGAGACACTCCCGACGGAAACGTTATATATTTAATTACTCAACAACTATACCCAAATTGTATTTGCATAGAACGTAAGACGTATCTGTAAATCATGGGATTACTGTTTCAATGCACCCGTCTATTGTGACCTTTTTGTGAATAGGATCACATTTTTTAAGAACGTAGTTGTAATGAAATGAATCAACGAAGCTTGCGTTTTGGAGAAATTTGAAATTTGTCTGACCAACACCAGTGCTGACGCCCTAAACAATGGCGTCATTCTGTGAGCGTACTCGTTAGACTCCACGTGGCAGCCACGAATGATGCGTCAGGCTGTATTACTCCGCACGAAGAAAATCATTGCGTGTGCCGGTGTGGTTCACTTTGTAAAACATATATTTTTTTTAATAAGCGCTTTACAAAATGTATTTTCCTTGTTTTGGATATGAAACGCGAGTGCTCTGGGTTCTTCTAGAGTCCAGTCAATTCAAATCAAACAATTTCACTCCTTTTATTTTTGGCAGTATGTTTTTAAAGTAATATATTGTTTTAGTTCTGATTATAAATAAAAAAAGTCAACTGTTCAGATTTAACATTGGGGTGAGAGAAGGGCTGTTGAATATTTCCGCGCCTCACACGGTGGAACAGCAAATGGTACTTTTTCCTAAGCATTTCCTCTTTATTAATTGCAAGTTCGATCTCGTATTTTTTTATCAAAGTTTTCTAATGAAAGTTTAAATAGCCTCTTAAAATAACCAGACAAAAAACGAAAGAGAAAGTCAACCCTCTCATCATGCTTCAAGAGGGTACAGGGTAGCTTGCAGTTTTGTAGATGGTTAAAAAAACCTTTCAAAAGTAAACTTATTGATCGAATTATGTTATCTTAGTCGTCGTTTCCCGTCGAAAGCAAAACAAAATTGGTATATTTTATAGTAAATAAATATTCAAGCGTGAACAGAATGTAAACAAGAAGGTTCACAGCCATGAAGCACAGACCATTGTTTCAGTGGCAGCAATAATTTAACGTAGCCCCAAACAGAAGCAGATCTTACTTGGGAAGAAACACTCCTGCAGATATAAGGTGAAGTATGAGCAAACGAAGAAGGACCAAATATGAACCTTAACAAGTTCAGGCACAAGCCATACCATGGGCACATTTTTCATAAAATGCATCTTTATGCAATCGATTGAGGAGACAACCATTATTTTATGTGAACATTATTTTTATACGTCCCAAGATGAGGACCATTGTATGGCAATTTGTGTAGGGTTGTTTTTTATATTATATTGGCGTTAGATTTATCGGGAATGGGGATGTCTATTTTTGAGCAAGTCGAACTGTTTCCTTGATTTGCTCATGCTTGAATTAGGGTCAGAAACCCGCCGATTACCCCTCAGTAAAGCTTTGTTGGAGGCAAAGTGGTCACAACTAGAACATTCAGGCAACTTGGTGTTTATTTAGTAAAACTTCTAGTTGGGAGTATGTAGCTTGGTTTGATTCTTCGCACGGATTCTGACTACAAAAACTTTCTAATTTTTACTTTCGTTTTCTTTTTATAGTTTAATAATTCCTTTTTTAACTTGTGACCCTCGCTTTCTTAAAGTCAAAATCTCGTTGCAAAAAGGTTGTAAATCGTGATAGGGAAAAATTTAGACAGTGTGTAAGATTAGTTATGATTACACGCGAATAAAATGCCTTTAAAATAATCCGTTTACTTTTGTAATCACTTTATTATAAAGTAAAGCGATTACAAAATTACGCTAAAGTAAAATTCTTAACATATTTTATAAAGTGCTTGGTTAAACATTACGTTCTTAATTATTTCAAGCACCCAGATTTACAAAGAATCAAGCTCATAACAGAGTTGGATTACGAAAACATCCAAGATAGGCGTCTCCTGCTTACTTAACGAACATTCTCACTTACCGAATAATATGCTGACGATAATCACAACAGCGAAGGCGTGTAAAGTCATGTTTTCACTGTTACGAACTAGCATTCGACCTTTCGTTTTATCATTTACTCAGACATAAGGAAGTACAGGCATTGTAGCATCTGCTATCCAACTGGTGTAGATCGGGTCCACATGTCCCAAGTAAATAAAGGAAGCGGTTAGAAAAACAAGCATAAACATGTCTACATAGATGATGGCTTAGAAAGCCGACGATCTTGTTACAGGGCTCGAATGTCAAAAATTCACTTTGAAGTTTATATCTCTGCATATCTGGAAATTATAGCATTTTCACTGTCCCATAGAATTCATTTGGTAAATCATTTGATAGTTAATCACGGTTCGTATCCCAACACTTGCAAATTGTATTGTGGGATCTTTCTATAAGCGAAGTTTACAAGAAAGCTATGAACAAACACTTCACACTGAGTAAGGAACACTATCTCGCATTATATCATCCCTAAAATGTTGAACGTACCTTCCTCGCTCGGTGAAATGTATAAAGTATCGTAAATTTCCCTCGTCCTCTGGTTGTCGTTGCGCGTCATGACAACAGTGTCAGCAAACTGTGAGACAAACCATGACGCATAAGTCGCCTTGTGTTCGAAACCAGATTACCTCGTTGTCCCATTTTTGTCCCATTTGTAATGCACATACCGGACTGTCCGCTGTACATACGTTTTGCACCAGGACGGTGGGATCCAGTATATTATTCCTACTTCGCACACAGTATAATGCACATTTTTTTCCCGAAAGCCCCTGACTGCCCATTCCTTCCAATCTTACTTCACAACAAATCCAGATTACTTGTAGTGGAAACACGAGCCGGCACTATTCCTATTCTCTAAACCATTTGGTTAAACACATGTGCATATAGCTATACCAGGTCTAGCTCTCGATCTTTTCCCGGCGCATCCTGCCTTGAAAAGGGCTTCGCCCACACACACAAAAAGCTCAGGCTGAGCGCCCCCATGCTTCAACCTGAATTCACCTCGGACTTGAAAGTGCTTACCCTCTTGTATTAGAAGGGCTTAGTCAGCGCAGCAACCAGGCAGGTTCCTCAGATGCGTCTTTTTTCTCTGTTTGTTGAAACGGAGTTTATGACGCAGCACGACAGCCGGAGGACAAGAGAGAGTTATGATCTGTTCTACGTTTCAATGCGAGAGCAAAGCACGGGAATTAGTTCACCATCAAGTGTGTTTCCTAAAGGCACGATAGCGCATCGAAGCCAGTGCGAAAAAGTTGGTTAACATTCCTCTGTGTAGGACATAACCATAACACATACCGTAGAAGAAAACACCTTTTTGGACTGCCAAAACGAAAGAGCATTGACAAGGCGTACGGTCGGTACTCGAAGTGATTACTACAAACAAGCGATAATCAAGCCAATGAAAGGGAAACACGTGGGGCTGTAGGCTTGCAAACACAACGAGCCCGATATTACATTCCTTATTATATTTATAAGACGGCGAAGGTGACCATGCAGCAGCCATTTCTTTGGCGCGTTTTTGGAATGCCGCTGCTTTGCCTCATTGATGACCATGCATAATTGTTCACGAGGGATTCCTTTCGCATGCTCGTTGAAAGCACCGATACCTTTCTATACACTTACTATTTTTCAGCTATTTATAATTTTCTTGACGTCGGACTCGCAAGGATATCATAGATGATGAACTCTATTTATAGTAGGCTAGAGATTAAGAATTCAGCGGCAATTGTGTCCCAAAGTTATTTATATCACTCCTCCAGCCAATCGCTCACACTCATTTTTTGACATCGCTGACGTCACGACTTGCCGAACTATCCTCCTATGGTTTTCAATAAGTCTTGTGACGTTTTCAACGTCAGTTCCGCCCAGAGACGCCGCCTTATCAAAGAGACCCGGGTTTCCGTCGCAGGGCTGCGCCGGTATTCTCATTTGTGGACGGCAGTTTCTGTGTTACGATGCGAGAATGAAACGGTCGTCTCGCAGCCAACTTAGTTTCCGACGGCTTGCTCAGGGCCTTCTATTGGACGATCTCGTAAGCCTCGCTCGACGAGACCGACGGGAGAGATGTCGGTCGATTATTTTCATTCGTTTAGAGTTCGCACCAGGTACAAGTCGCAGTGCGAAATTGTGGCTTTGCGACCGTCTCTTCGCGGTAGCTCTTGTGTGACAATGTGGATAATCAACAATCGTATAATTGACGTCGAATTGGTCTGGAGCACCACTCGGGCAATCGCATAAGCTCCATTCGTCCATTTCTGTGCACGCTTCCTCTACGGCAGTGGCTATTTTTGTTTCATTCGCGGTCGCACCTGGAACACAGGTTTGTCACTAGATCGCGGTGGTGTGGGCGTTTCTTCGTGATTTCGGGGCAGCGTAACAACGCTGCAGTCAGCCCTATCGATTCGATAGGCGGAGTGAAATGCTCGAGTGATGACAGGGCCGTGCTGTCTCAACGGACACCATTTGCTCCCTTCTTCGCTTTAATAAATAAAAGATGCCTTTTGATACCACACTTTGAAAGCCGCATTAATTATCCTTGAATTTCGCACCGCTGCCAATGCTCGTCGCTGCAATAAGTCGGATGGTAAATCAGGTACGTTGGAATCGCCTCGTCCCACAATTGCCACAGATGAAGGTGTTCCCGCCATTAACTTGGACGGTGGGATACAGAAAATCTTCCACAACTTCGTCTTTTATAATATAACACGATTTGCAGTGTCGGGACGATGTCGTCCCGTTCGATAAGCGGCAGTATGGGCTCTCTCCACTTCGCACGTGAAACCGACGTTGCCAATGTCGCCATGTGCCTGAGCAGGCGACGCACTACTTTTCGACATCGGATGCATTCGCAGTGGACGCATTACACCTGAGGGGTGGAGAATCTACTGATTTCTAAATCTGTAATTGACTATTGATAGTAGAAATTCGTAGTAGTGTCGAATGTCATACGTCATCTACTGAGGGCCAGCGCAGGACACAGACTGGACACGAGTTTTACTTCAGCGTTCGGCGGGCAGGGGTGTTAAGCCAGTGAAGACATGTAACACAGTTACACACCGACGCAGCAGTCGAGTCTAGTCTGTGTCCTGCGTTGGCCCCTACGGAGGAGATATAGATAAATGAGCTCGACGGCTTTTCATCTAAATGGTATATAAAGCGCATGTATACATATACAAAATGTAAAAAAAACTACACGCTAAAATGGCTTGCAGAACAAAAGAAAACTTAAAGGATGTTGTAGCAACTTTTCTCGAAAATGTCTTTAACTGGTTACATTGTATGTAATAAAATTTCATGTCGGAACTCTGAGTACAAAAAAAATACGAAAACAACTGATGTTTTCAACGGCGGAGCAGCAGCTGTCGGGAAGACACCGAACGACGGACGTGTTTCTTTGGCATTCATATTGAAATAGCGCAAAAAAGACGGGACAAAAAGACGAAGAAGCACACAGGACAAGCGCTATCCAGAGATGGCGCTGCAGGTTACTGGATGTTTAGGTCCCTGGACGTAAAGCCCCTAGGATCAAAGCGAAAAAGCGCGCTTTTATCCGAGTTTTTGGTTCCGCGGGATATTTGCCAAAATGAAGTTTTTTGGTTGTTTTTTAGTTAAGTTTCACAATGCAGAAAGTGTCACGCCATAAATATGAATAGATTAAACCGCCCAATGCTGCTCCAAAAATGAGGTACCTTCGTCTGCGATGGTTCTTGCTTCGTGCATCATCTGCTTTCGCAGTTCGACGTTCGCGCTTTTGCCATCAGTGCGTTCACTTCATTCATTATCGCTGTTTTTTATTATACTTTATTCAACGCCTCACCATGCGACAACTGAGCTCCAAGGTGAGGTTTCAAGTGGTCCTTTGGTATACAACGACAGGAAGCTGCCAAGAAGTACGAACGAAGTGCCGCGCCGCCTTCAACAGAAGACCACCGTCTCGGTCCAGTATCATTCAGTGGGTGACAAGGTTTGCACAAGAAGGAAACGTGGAAACCAAACCTCCGGCCGTGTCGAAACGTCGCTGAAACAAAGACAGCAGCAAGCCGTTCCCGACGCTTTCGAAGCGTAGCCCCACCTCTCGAAGCTCAGCGTAAGCCGGGGCTTCGTGTGGCGGTTGCTTCGCCGACAAATGTACCCGTTCAAAGCGCGGCTCCTGCACGAACTGAAGCCGGAGGACTACGCACGTTGTGTGCAGTTTTGTGAGGACGAGCTGGTGCGTATTCAGGCCAACCCCAGCCACCTGCAGTTCTTCTTGTTCACGGACGAGTCTGTTTTCCATCTTGACGGCCGCGTTAACAAGCAGAACTGCAGGTTGTGGTCTGGCGCGAACCCGCACTGGTCGACGGAACATGCTGCTCAGTCGCTGGAAGTCGTCGTGCGGTGCGGCATATGGCGAGAGGGTGTGCTCGGCCCGTTCTTTTTTGTCTTGACGGTGACGGGCGACTCGTACCTCAAGATGTTGGAGGAAAAGATTTTATCACAGCTGGAATCTGCAGGTATGCAACGTGCAGTTTGCATATTCCAACAAGATGGGGCTCCTTCCCACTATGCAACCCATGTGAGAGCCTGGCTCAACCGTAAGTTTCCTGGGAGATGGATGGGCCGCGGCTCTCCAAACATGGGTTGGCCTCGTCGGTCTCCAGACCTCACTCCTTGCGATTTTTTTTTGTGTAGGGGTACGTTAAGGCTCAAGTGTATGCCCGGCGATGGAGGACCGTCCCGGAGTTGAAACAACATATCACCGACGCGTTCGAGACCATAAGTGATTAAATCCAGGAGGCGGTCCTCCACGACTACGAGAGGAGTCAGGAAAGATCTATCGAAATGAATAGGCAAAAACTTGGTCTGCTGGGCAAGTTGGTAATTGACATTCATATTAAAAATTGGGAAAAAAAGACGGGACAAAAAGACGAAGAAACGTACAGGAGAAGCGCTAACTCTCAACCAGTCGTGAAGCATTCCAACTTGCCGCCAACACTCTGATTTAAGTATCTTACAAACACTCTTCCGATACCCGATGGAAGGACCAAGGCACCAAATAAGGAAGCAATGTCCGGTGGGCACAGTCCTTTTCGAAAGCAGTAGGCAATGTATCCGGCCTTGCACGTTGAGAGGGCGATGAGACTCGTGCACTGCGCGCACTTGCTCACATAGTGGATGTTTACACGAAAAGAGCACAATAAAGAAGAAATTATTGTAATATTCATTCGTTTTTCTTCGTCTTTTTATCCCGTCTTTTTGCGCTATTTTTAATATGAATGCATCGAAGTTCGCGGCAGGCACGTCGAGCTGGGAGTCTAACTCCTTTCTTTTCTTTTTTCTTGCGAGTGTATCCGTGTGTGAGTGAGGCATTTGACCGCAACTACGAAGACCGTAGTTCAGAATTCAATGGCGAATTTCATAGCCACCAAATCGCCGCTTTTTTCGTGCGCACTCCTTGCTGCCTCTCGTGTCTAATTCAAACCTCGAACTGCGAAAGCAGACAATGCACGAGACAAGAACCGTCGCAGACGAAGGTACGTCATTTCTGGAGCAGCATTGGGCGGTTTTATTTATTCCTATTATTGGCGTGCCACTTTGTGCATTGGGAAACCTACCTGAAGACCCAAACAACTTTATTGTGGCAAATATACCCGTGGAACTAAAAACTCAGATGAAAGCGCACGTTTTCGATCCACTCGGCGCTTAGGAGCTTAACGTCCAGTAATCTGCAGCAACGAGCTCCGGATAAGGCAAAGAAACATGGCTGTCCTTCGGTGTCTCGCCGACAGCTGCCGCTCCGCCGTTGAGAACAATCGGTTTTATTTTCTTATTTCCATTGTATTCGGAGTTCCGACTTGAAATTTTAGCACAATAGTGTGATCAGTTCAAAACATTTTTGAGAAAAGTTGCTACAAGATCCGTCAAGCTTTCGATTTTTGCGAGCCATTTTAGCGTGTACATCTTTGTTTTGTTTGTTGTGACACCCTGTATTTTGAAGGATGCTACCACGTAACACGCTTACTTGGTTTGGTTTGAACTGGTGGTCTCGTCGGTGATAAATCTCATATTGAAATTTATTCACAATGTGATTATAATGCTGACAATAAGTCAGAATCTCGGAAAATCGCGAATTTGCAGAACCTCAAAGGTTAGGACGCAGTGGGGCCTCTCGCGACTTAACGTTCTACGTAGTACGAAGCAACTCATTTAAAACACTGACTTACCCAAACGCTCCCAAGAATGGAAGACAACAAAATACCAAGCTGTTTCTCAAGGATTATGATATAGTAGAATATACTATATCCAGATGTCGGTAAAGAAGAATCAACGGCACGTAAATACAGTTGCCAAAATTGTAAATACATGAGTGCTGAAGAATTTCAATATCTGAATGAAGAGGCAGATATCAAATATCACTTCAATATATTTTGAGATTCATGAGTCTTCAGTAAAACGGAAATGTTTCTGCAAAACCTTCCACGCAGAACAAAATTAATGAGATGGATGTAGTAATCATTTTGTTCGATCAAATAGTAATAGCACTACAGTTGCATAAGCACTTTGTTTTGATGTACGCGTCAAACTATGCGGAGAAACCTTGCGTAAGGACAAGGTGTCTTAAAAATAAGGCAGTCGAGGCTACTCTTCGAGAAAGTGACAGATTTTACCTTCAGATGAAGATTCGTATCGTATTTTTGGAAAGGGCAGAAAGGTGAGCCTACTCGCGTGTCTTAAACATGCAAAGTTGGAGGATAAAGATGTGAGATGA
>JAZHYW010062006.1:0-18218 GCA_037355805.1 Ixodes ricinus
CGCGCTTGCGACGCCACCAAGATACAGTCACAATTTTTATTTCACACACGAAATGCCGTAACATTAGAAAAAAAAAAGTTTTTAGTCCGCGTACCTTTTTAAATTTGTTTAAACACGAGAATGCGACGCGAGCGGTTGACCGGTCGTGTCCGCTTGCGTCGCCTCGGCAAGAGAGGTCTTGTGTACTGACCTTCGCACATCGTAGCTTCGCCGAGAAATGTTCGCGCGTCACAAGCATCAAGTTGCCGGTGATCGTTGCCAAACCGAGTACAATGTCGTCGTGTATCGAAAATAGCAGTCGCGAGGATGCCGCCGACGTCGCACTCACGACGCCTCCAAAGCGGCCGCAGCTATGGTCCTGAGAGCCGCCATTTTTTTTTTTTGTAACTGTGCTCGTCTTGGCTTTGGCCAACTTCTCATCACGAATCCTCCTTGGAGAAGCGCAAAGACTTTTTAGCGTACGCACGCTATTTCCGAGAAATAGCGCACGCTAAAATAGCGCACACAAGGCGCAAAACCTGGTTTGCGTTCGGAGCATGCGCACTGGCGACGACGCTATTCTTTGCGTACGCAAAGCTTTAGCGTGCGCTATTCTAAAACTCCCTAGTTATCTCAAAAGCAAGATCTTGCGAAGAGCTAGGTGTCTGCGCATAAAACAAGAATGTTTCTTTTTACAAACTTCTTGCCATCGGTGCTGTTCTTCGACCTTCGTGACTTTGCATTTGTGACGTACTTGACCTACGATATGTGCGAAGGTCTCTAAAGAAGGCGGAGTCTCGCAAAAGCGCAACACCCCTCACATGCTGTGGCGTCAGCATAAACAAACGTGTATACGGCGCCCATGGAACAGAGCAGACACTGGTCTATACAATATTCAGGCACATTGGCCGAACCCTGCCTATGCAATTTCGCTCATCATATGTCGCTTTTCGTAAAGTCACTGTATCCTGGAAAATTAACGTCTTCCCTGCGCAGGACACATACAGATACTGTACAGTACAGCCGCGAGCATCTTTTCATCGCAGCCACTAAGACGGCGGCATTAGCCTTTATGAATATCAACGAACGAATCACGAAGAAAGAAGTGCCTACATAATAAGTCACACGCTGCATCATTTTTTTCAGGATGTCAGTGAGCGTAATTGTATGCGGCTGGCCTCAGCAGCGTACCTCGGCGTGACGTAGGCGGAGAACCACTGCAGCAGCACCTGGTGCATGATGAGGGCCGCCGATTCGGACTTTACCGAAGGACGGTTCACGGAGGCGTTGTAGCTGAGGGCTTCCTGTGAAAATATCAGCATGCCCCAGCCCGGAATGGATCTAGCGCCGAGGTCCTTGATGATCACGACGTCCAGGCCGCTGCGAGGAAACGCGTTGTCGCCGAGGCTCCGTTGGGCGACCCGCTGCGAGCCGCTGGCCAAGGGCAGCACGTACGACACGAGTTCCAGGTCCCTGAAGCGTCGCAAAAACCGGCAGTCATCTCCCCGCGGTCACCTGGTGGTTCCTACCTTAATGACAGTTAGCAGGAACATAGGAACGCTTGACATCGGGCACTATCGGGGCACTCGAGAGGCCCAGTGCACAGCTGCAACTTCAGCATTGCGGATGTTCTGCAGCTACGAGACGTGCTGATAGAGCGTTTTGAAATATTGCACCCGATACCACGCTTTCCCGTGCTCCCTCTACCTTCGATTGAGACGTCTGCGCGTCGCTTAGTTGAAGGACATCCTCGCAGACTCATAACGAATTTGAAGTGAATTTAAACACAGTAGAAAAGAAAACGTGACAAACCAAATTTCGGGCACAGAGCATAAATGATGAGCCATTCCACACTGTAAAGGTGGATGATCAGCGAAGCTGTTTAGCACACGACACAGACGTGACACAGACGTAACACAGACGTGACACAGACGTGACACAGACGTGACCGCGGATTTTTCGTGTGCAGCACCGAAAATGACGTCACGGCTTCGTGATGTCACGTCTTCGTGTTACGTGACGTCAATTTTCTCGCAACATTTAGCAGGGAAACTGCATTCATGTTGAGGTCACGTGACGTAAATGTTCCCGCTAAATTTAGCGCGGAAATCGACGTCACGTAACAATAAGTCATGACGTCAATGACGTCACGCAGCCGTGACGTCAATTTTCCTGCCGAATTTAGCGAAAAAATTTCCTGCTATATTTTGCGGGGAATTCGACGTCATTTGACGTCACGACTTCGTGTCACGTGATGTCAATTTCCCCACCAAATTTAGCGGAAAAATTTCCCCGCTACATTTAGTGGGGAAATTGACGTCACGTGACGTCACGAAGCTGTTTCATCATTTCTGTTGCAGCACACGAAAAATCCACGGGGCCCTAGCCAAAAACAGCGTCGCTGTAAAAAATAAACGATGGAGGGTCAAATTCAGAGGTGGGCATACACATTTGGAAATACGGCTTACGGGCGCCGCCATCTTGCTGTTCCTCTGTGAGCGATCGTTTGCTTCTAAAGGAGGAAAGCGGTACCATAATTCATGCCTCAAGCGTCCCTATTTCCATGGTACCCATAGAGTTATTATAATGTACGCTAGAGGTTCAACTGGCGCTAGTGTGCTGCTGCAAATTGAAGCAGACAGCAACCAGTCGGAAATTGACTTCCGGTAATGCATTTCTATGGGAAAAAGCGAGTGCATTTTCTCTCTGCGCTCGATTATAAGAGCAAATATCCCGAATAATTCGTACGTACTAGGCACACTGAAACATTTCTTAATCACGCAGACAAAATAATTGATCAGTTACGGTGTTTTTATTTGAAATTCGTGGCATGAAAAACTGTGCTAAAACCGCTTCGTACATGTATTTATGTGCACTGTCGGACACTGTTAGCACGAACACAGCGTCGGCGCTTTCCAGCATGGGGGATATACGTGTCAAACGAACGAAGGACATGTGGAAAACCAAGTGAGACGGCAAGAACTACGCAGTAACACTGGATAAGTCACTCCTTGTCCATGCAGACGATCAAAATAAATTGAAAGCCACGTAATATAGTCCAATTTGCAATAAATAAGTACTGCTTTATTCTTTCTGCTCATGAATATGTGCGAAGATGCTTGTTCTGGGTTCAAATCATCACCCGCACGCTCCAAATCTTTGGAGATAGGGACAAGCCAGAGAACAGGTGCCCAATAAAAACTGCCCGACAAAGGAAATAATAAAAATACACACCCTTCGTAGCCCACGTACTTTATTTTTTACGTTCGAATGTTTTCTTAACCGATCGTAAAGATGCACGACGGAGTCCTTTTCATTTAGTGACAGGACGGGCATTTTAGCAATATATAAGCGCGACCGGAATGCTAGGGAACTTTGAACACACTCTACATTCCTTTCGCTCGTTATTTTGCTTAGAATCGTCGCTCGCTTTTGCATACCTGCCATGAAACAGAGGTTTGGGCCTGAAAAATACCGAAGTTTAACATCGTTCAGTGGTAAAGAAAAATGCTGTAACTAAAGAAATTACACATTCACAATATTAATAATGGTACATACTATCCGGTACAGCCGAAATAACGAAAGTTATTCGTGTTATTTTCCGGCGAAGAGACGAAATGCACGCAAGTTTTCCCATAGGAATGCACAGGAGCACCGCAAAAGTAGACTGGTTGCTGTCTGCTTCAATTTGCCTCCCGGAAGTCGCATAGACACTAGCGCCAGTTGAACCTCTAGCGTACATTATAATAACTCTATGATGGTACCATCCGTAAGCTGGCAGCAGCGGCACAAAGGTAAAAACTAGCTAATTATTTGGAAATCGGTTCTCAATAAAACAAAAAGTGGTCGTATTCCCATTCGCTAAGGGGTCGTATTCCCATTCGCGGCTGAGCAATACCTCCACAGAGTTAGATGATATGATTATTTTTTTCCATTTTGTTATCATTTTCTTTTTTTCCTAGCCCTGCAGCACAAGGCTGCGCTGCTTTCAGCATACCGATTTTTTTTGCGCTTTAACCGCATGAATTGCCCTTACTGCTGCGATCGTTGCATATCTCCACCAAGCACATCATAGCCCTCAGACTGGAGCCCCAACAAAACGTTTGTCACCCACGGTGTCCATAGTACATTTTGGCTGCCTGCAAAGGCATATCAGCGTATCGTTAAAAACAGTCACAAGCTACATCCTTTCCTTTAATGTTCCACTGAAGAAATCGTTTGACTTTGTCGTTTTATATCTTTCACTATTATCAACGTACTTCATAAGACTCTACACCAGAAATCTTCCAAAAGTGCGTACCGCTTCGATATAAATAACACGATCAGAGCTTTGGTCTACCTCTACTGTGCCAAGACAAAAAGACAAGTCGGCTACACATCGCTGCACATTAACGGCCTTTCGTGAATCAAACTTCAAGATCCAGCATACACAGGGAATGAGCAGGAAAGGCTAAGAAGGGACAGGATACTGTCAGATTTAGTGGTTCGATCTCCTCTAAGCAGAAAGGACGGTAGAATAACACAAGCCCGCCGGCCCGATTAATCGCCTGACTCCGCTGCCGGAATGAGTATGCGTACTAAACGCGATCACGTGGTTCAAAAGTGTCGGTTGGCTTCTCTGATGAGCACGAAGCTTCCATCGCCTTGTCAGCTTAGCGGTGAGCGGGTTAATATTGTTACCGGCTTTCGTTGTCGCTTTAAAAAGAAAACGTGCCATATACACTGTGAATGCAGTCATTCTAGTGTCTCGCTGCCTCGCTTATCAGTACGTAAATGACGTCCCACAACGATTGGCGATGACATCAAACGACAACGCGTGACGTAGGTGTTGTCACAAATGACATGCCTGTACCCACGCAATACCCAGCGGCTCCCACTCACTTTGCGGACGCCCACAATTGAACGGTGTCGTCGCCCCGGGGGTGAAGTTGGTGACCATGGCGTGCACGAAGTGCGGCGACATTCTCGGCGTTCTGAAAGAGCACCGAGATATAGTGTAAGCTAAGTTTTATTACCATGATGTATTTTCTCAGGTCAGAACGGTTTCGTGGAACGGAGATTTCGTACATTCAGCTAATTCACATGTCGAGTTTGACGCGCGAAAACTGTGACGTATTGAAAGGCAAGAAATTCGCCATGCCTTTTCGCCTGCACCGGGATTACAAAGCGTTTCGCAACCGATGATTTGAAGTACGCACGGAGTGAAGAGGCAGTCTGCTTTATTAATGCCACTTGATAAACGTCGACCAAGTTGTCTCACTTGGTTTTCTAGGTCTGCCTAACCGGGAAAAGACCGCGAACGTCAAAGAACAGGTGGATGATCAGGATTTAGTCGTACCGGTTATGGGACATTTCGTCTTACACGTGTCGCCCTTAATTTGCAGCTCTATTTGCATCTATATGTTCTACATGGCGCCCTTGCCTGTGGAAAACGTCTTCGAGGTAGCCGTCGGTAGAGGGCCTGGTCAACAGGAAGGGGGCGTTGGAGGCGGACCGGAAGCCCTTCTTCCTCTGGAGTCTCACATCGAAGGTGGCCTTGTAGAGGGGCGAGTCGTAGCAGGGAAAGCCTTCCCGGGCCCGCCAGCCGTTGTCACTTTGCGTGGGTATGATCAGTGCCGCCACCTGGCCGGTGTGGTTGTCCCTCCTCAGCACCATGCCAACTCGACTCTGGAGGTTCCCGTGGAACTCCAGCGTCAGGTTGTATCTGCGTCGTGGCAGAGGCACATCTTTGGAGAACTAAAGAGGATTCAGACGAAAACGCTACCATTTCATTTTCGAAAAGCCTTCATTTTTTGGGGGCTAAACTGGAGCTTTTAAATCTACAACCTCGTGCTAAACGAGTATGTACACTCCAATGCACGGCTTTGACGTCATGTTCATGTCGTTGCGGCAGTGCTGCTTTCGGCGCGGCGCATGTGCAGGCACTTCAGTTGATGCGATACTAGTTTCTGCGCATGCGCAGTGCCTACACCTAGTGTGCGCAAACGCAGACTTGTTTTTAAACTTTGTGTTGCTATGCTGAAGCGTGACAAGAAGATGTAAGACCATTTCGCAAAGAGCGAGTTTCCGCTGATTAAACAAAGTCTGCGATTCTTCACATATTTTGTAATCATTGGCTTTGGGAAAAGCAGTGATGATGACGGCAACAAGGATCACAACAATGATGATGATGATGATGATTCACAACAGTGAACTACTCCCACTGTATTTTTAATGCGACATTTTCAAGTCATGTACTTCCGAACAAAGGATACAATTTCTTTCAATTTTTCCCGTAAAAAAATATATATTATATTACTTGTGGTTTTTGGGGGGACGTGCTTGGATTTCCTCGTGTTTCATTTTGCGTAAATGCATCAGCATTTTGAATTCATTCGACAGGAATTTTATTTAAACAAAACCAACCGTTGCATTTTTGTCATCATTGCAATGAACAAAATAGGAGTGACTCACTCGGCCCAGTCAAAATCCGTGCAAAAAGGGCAATTGAAGAAATTAAACGCTTAATTAGCTGACTTTCCCGTTTATAAGCACTCCTATATTAATCAATTTGTAGCGTACGAACTTGCAGTCTTTGACATCGAGTTCACCACTGTATACTTTCGCTCGAAAAATGGAACGTCTTGTAAGTTCACAAACAATGTCGCCCGTTAAAACCTTCATGTTTGTGTCTCAATAAAAAATATATTCAACGCATACACTCAGGAATAATAAAAATAAAACGGCAGAAAAATATCTAGTTTCTTTTCGCTTACTAGGATATGCTTTGTTTTTGTATGTAGTATACGTTGGTGGCCTATAGTCACGGCAAGTTTCGAAGAGACGTTACGCGGCGCCGAGCGTCACGCTTGGCCCGAGGTCTTTAATGCTACATCTAGCGGGTAGTGTTCAAAGACATTTCTACTGTCTCGGTATCAGTGCCATAACACCGGAACAAAGTCCTGTGTACGTTTTTGTCGATAGTGTTGAAAGGGATGTCATGTGGAATCACAGCGAGGCGAAATCGGACAAAACACATTATGGGATCTATTTTCTTTACGCGGTACGGGTCAAGGAAAACTGTTGTATGAGAACAACGTTATGAACAGGCGTTAAGAACGAGCGCCTGGAAAGAGATTCATGAAATCGTGACATTCTGGGAGCGTCACATACGATCAACTTAAGAAATATTAATAATGAATAAAAGTAACAAAATAAACTATTATTAAAAAAAAAACCAGAAACTTAAAGACCCATTTAGGGGCCCAGAACCTGGGTCAGAAACCTTAGGGGCCAGAACCTGGGTCCTACGAAGCACGTACAGCTGTTGTGGAAGGACTGGTCTCCTGGCAACATGTGCCGGCAAGAGCGGTGTGACTTCATATCAAGTGACCGCTCGTCTCATTCACATCATGTTATCACTGAGCTGCCATGTCAGAGGGTGCCGCAATTCTGGGGCGTTTCTTTTTCGTCAAACTCGGGGGAGAGGGGGGTGGGGGGTTGGCGATTATTTTTTGCTTAAAATTTGGAGGTGATCCGAGCTTCTTATATTTGCCACATTTCCAATTTTTAGCAATTCTGAGTGTAATATTGCTATGTTATATATTTTCAAAGTTTAAAGCGAAAATTCATAATATTCAAACACAAACAAACCTCAATACACCTGTATCTAATTATATTTTGCTCGCTGGATTTGATATTGGCGCCCGCACCATTAGAAATATTAACTGTCCCGCGACAAAATTTGCAAAACGTGTTGGTAGAATAAACGTTGATACTATAAACCACAAGCCACCTGGACGTAGTCGCTTGGAAGCATAAATGCTACAGCTGCTCTGCCTTAAAATTGATGGGTTCATTATTTTCCTGTTATAAAAATGCGACCCCTCCTCCTCGAAAGAGCACAAATAGAATGTTCTAAGCTGAAAACCGAAACAGTGACTTTTGCCGTGACTCAGAAGGTCAATGACCCGTTGTCCTGAGCGGAACTTGCTGATATATGCTTATATACGGAAACCTCATTTCTTTGGGAAAGGAAACGGAAGTGGTCTCTCCTAGGAGACTGATCCTGCGCTCTTGTCAAACTCGTCCTTTTCTGTAATCCTAGCCCTGAAAAGTTGAAGGTTTTCGAATATATCGAATTGACGAAGACTTTATACTACGAGCGTTTTTTTTTCCAGATTTTATCAAATTTATTCGAAAACACGTAACCATACATTTTAGATAGCGCCTGTGCGGCGCACTCGTTTGCTCGGTCTCGCCATGGCTAACATCTATGCCGCACAAAAAAAAAAGACTATCACAAAGCACACACGAAGTGAGCTTTGTGCGAAACACATGCAGTGCTTCCTGATTTTCGTCGACATGATCAAGCTACGATTTTCTTTTTCTTTTTTGTAATTCGAAGAAGGTTATATTTTTAACGTCAGTACTCAGTTATATCTTCAGGTTGGACGGAACATACCCGTGCGTGTCGCCGTCCGGAAAAGTGCTTTTTGGCAATGCGTCTCGATCAGGGTCATTTTATATACTCTGTTGCGAGTAAAGAAAAGCGGGTCACGCTCCTACCTCAAAGCCTCCGCTCTTTCCACGTTAAGAATGCGAACTGAGCCATCAAATAAGCAAACCCTTGCGAGGAGGCGAGTGGACTCGCCTCTTCTCCAACGTTATTTCTGCTATAGTGGAAAGAGTGGGGTCTTTGCGGGAGGACCTTGTCCCCCTTTTCTTCATCTGGAACCGAGTGTAGTAGACATACCAACCACCATAGCCTCCTATATAGTGACAAAGCCTGACAGATCGCCACGAGAAGCGGGCGCCGAAATGGAAAAGGTGGAGGGGCAGACAACGGATGAGAGGAGAGCCACGTGACTGGCGCCTCACTGCGGCGAGACGCCGAAACACACTTCTCCCGAGCGAACAAGTGCCTTTCGGGTCCTTGCCGCTGCAAACGCTGTGAGCTGACGTGCAGGTTTGCCGAGTAATGGCTCTTTGATGCTCTGTGCTACCAGATCCTCACGCTCCAAATCTGCGACGGGGCACTCTATGGCTCCGTCGTCAGGCTTTGTGAGTATATGGGAGGCTATATGCAACCACATATCGCTGCATTCCACCATGGACTTCCACATTCTTCCATACACTCTCCAGTGTTCTTCAGAGCGGCGGCTATACGGACAACACGGATTCTGATACCGAATTCCCACATTCTTATCTTGGGCACGCCGTGACTTCTAGGAGCCGATCAAGAAACCCGCACTAGTTAGCCGTAGAGTTTTTTCGCGTATCTCGTGGGCGAGATCGTGAGTTGACGTGAAGCCGAAAACGAAGCTGCCTTTTTATAACTTGAACACTAAACACTCGGCGTTTCCAGTCTTGGTTTCGGGATTTGGTGGGCCAGAATTGCGGCACTGCCATAATGCACTAAGATCGGTGATCTGCAACAAGTTTATAATGGGTAATCGCAGTGCTGGAAAGTACTAAGTACATTTTACTTGAAGTACAACTTCAAGTAGGTTTAGAGAACGTGTGCTTCACTTATTTGAAGTACATTCTCTGCGTAAGTACTTGTACTTTCCTTAAAAGTATATCTTTCTGCTACTTTCAGTGGAAAGTAAATCTCCCGTCTTTAAAGTACTTTTACCTCAAATTTGGTCTCGTTAAATTTGTATCACGAAATGATTCTTTGTCAACTTTGAAGGGGTACTGGGAGCGATATTTTACTCTCACCAGAAAGGCGAGAAAACGACGCATCGCTCGAGCCGTTTGTTTTGGAGGCGGTATTCCCGTAGTTTTTTTTTTTTAGCTCTCGCTACTTATCCACAGTGAGCATAAGCGAAGATGTTGAATATTTTAGGATATGACAATAATCACAATGTAACACGCGAGACTGTGGTGCGAAAAAATGAAGCAACTTTAAATTCATGAGAAAAGACAACAGAAGAGAACGTCTCAGTGTCCTGAGACGTCCTCCTCCATTGTCTTTTCCTTCTACTTGAAAGGTCCTTCATTTTTCCGCACCAGAGTCTGAGCTGTGGCATTATGGTTATCACCAGCTCGCCTGCACACTTACTACTTTTTTCGTTAGAAAAGACACTCCTCCACGAGAGGATCCCTTGCGGAAGCTACGGGGCTGACGTCCCGCTCTCTCCTAGTACATTTAACCCCTTTGGGTGCAAGAAGTCAGTGCAAGCGGTGCCAAATTCGGAAGTCGGAGGGACATCTGAATTTGTCGCCATTTCGGAAAGTAACTACTCTCTGGCCGCTTGGCTTTATCCAATATTCGCCGCGATTTCCGAAAGTAAGTTATGCACCCCGATTGCCACTGCGGGGCATCACGAAAGATTGTGTTAAAAAGTACTTCTACTTCAATTTGAAAGTACATCGTACTTTTAAAGTAAAGTCCTTTACTGCAAGTACATTGCACCCGCTGTACTTACTACTTTACTTGGAGTACATCACCCCTCATTTACTTTGTACTTTACTTTAAGTACTTTTTAGATGTACGTTACCCAAAACTGGGTAACCAAGATTAAGGAAACGAACAAAACTCCGTTTTTTTTTATTTTGCAACATAAGTCAGGAAAGAAACGCGTGGACAAATGGAGACAAATTTGAAGACGCTTGAAGGGATCCACGATTTCCACACGAATACGATTCCCATCATAGTTTCAGCCTTTTTTAGGGCATATGATTCAGACTTTAGTTCCCTTAGGTGCTCTCACCCAGAGTTTTAACCTAAAAAACCAAAAACCCGAATAGGAATACCGAAGAAGCGGTACAAACCAGCAAACTTTTAGACGTAGTGAAAGGATGAGTTTTTAGTCCAGTTTACTATTACAATTGGTCTAGAAACCGCATAACAAATAAAATAATCCTGAGAAGTGAGCTGTTCGTTTTAATTTGAACCGCTTCCAAACACAGAACGAGGTCCACTGCTTCATCTTAATGTTCTTATACCTGCTGACGTACACGTTCATCGTACCAACTTGCAACATTTGGTGGTAGTTCAAGACTCTGAATTTCATACCAATTTCATGTGCTCTGAAGAAGCTTTTTTTATTTCTTTTTTCAGCAGATGCATCTAACCTGTTTGATGTAGCCTGCAACTTCCGGTAACCAGTCTCGAAATTTAAATTCTTATAGTCCATTTTTGATCACTTCTTTTGCGTACTTCACCGGGCACATTTTTCCGCCAGATGTGGAAAACGCACTCATACAATATACGCACAAGTTTGTTCAAGCCATGTTACAATGTCCGCCAGCGTAATGTGTCCTGAGCGTGGCACTCACTGAAAACAGTTTTGCTGAGTGCAATAAAAAAATTACACGCTTACATACGTATTACAATTGAAAGATAGTCTAGTACTTTATATCAATCCTAAATAGCTTCAGTACGTACTTGAGCCATTTAGGATTGATAAATAAAAACTATAGGTCATTTTACATCTCCAAAAGTAGCAGGTGTATGAAAACCGCTAAGAATACTGCCCGCGGCCAACGGTCATCAGCCGCTAGACAAGGATAAAAACCACAAAATCTAGCTGGAACACAGTGCAAGAAGTCTTCAGTTTCCGTCCAGTATGGTATTTTGTAAAATACATCTCATTTAGTGTAAAAGGTTACCCTCGGCGGGATTCGAACCCGCAACCCCCGGTTTAGGAGACCGATGCCCTATCCGTTAGGCCACGAGGGCTTGTCCTTCTTTCTTCGTTGCAAGCAAGAAAGAGACACTCGCTTCATTTGAACATTGTTATACTAGCGGAACACGAGGGTTGCTTCTGAAACTAAAGCGGGATTGCCTGCAAGCTCAATTAATATTGAAGAAGGAACGTTCAAACAAATACAAAAATGCAAAACGCCGCTAAACTTTTATTGCTCCAAGGGAAAGGAGGACAAGAACTACATTAGAAAGAGTGACTGAAACTAAAACTCGCTTTAGTTTTAATATTTACTATAAGTAATTGGTGATAAGAACTGTTATATAGCATTGTATAAGCAATATAATCGTTTTAAGATATAACTGTCCAATGCAAACTTATGCCAAAAAGAAACAGTCGTTTGTTTACAAAAAGGTTGTATTTTTTATTTTATTTTATTTTGGGCTTTTTGAAAATTGCCGAGTGATAAATTGTGCATACATCGCTTGAACGCCCATGTCACATTGGGGCGGCGGAGAAAAGCTCAACTAGGAATCTAAGAACCAAGAGTGTACTCAAATGAAATACGTTCACTCAACTGAAGTATGCTGGGGTTCCTTATGCGGATGGAGTCATTTTGCACTTCACTAGTATAATTTGTTTTTAAAATATAAAAAAAATGTCCTATAACACCTCAGGTTTTGTCGGACGAAAACCAAATAAATTTGAATAGAACGCTAATTAGAAAACAACACGGGGAAATGTGGTTCGTGTAGAGGGCTACAGCCTGAGTAGTTTCTGGATATTTATTTACGTAATGACCTTTTATGTCGTACACCGGCACCGCATTGCCAAATCTCCTCACTTCACCTTTTGTTTATGAAGGAGTTGTTTCAACACTTAACCTCATTTGAGCGACAAATAAAAAGGATGTATGTGCGTCCTCTATCCGGCTACGCCGGAATTAAATGTAGTAACACTCTTGCGAAATGGGTTGACATAAAAGCGGAACGAGAGCTACAGCGACGATGAAGAATACAGATCAAGGTGACTTAAATCGTGCTCTAAATCAGACCGGTTTTACCAGAATGCTTTATATCAAACCATTCCCGCAAAATGATCCGAGAAATACATAAATATTTATTATTTACCGTTTGTTTATTATTTAACGCTTTTAACATGGGCATATGTTCTGTATTTCAAATCAAAGAATCATCACACAAGAAATAATAATTGTGTTGTGTGTATGCTTTTACAGCCGGAACTTAATCAACCCCAATAAGCGTCTGGTGGTCTCAGCTGTAGGTGCGAAATATAGCCAGAGTAGTACAAACCGCTAACCTGGCGTTTTTAAATGGATGCTGAACCAAACATTTCAGTGTCTATATTAAGTGGCGCATGATCTTTTACGTGCCAGCAGCCACCGGTGTGCGCGAGCATACGCAACGAAATTGTCGTCATCATATCTAGTGAATGGATGACTGGGCGCGAATGGGGGATATGATGACGTAAATTTCATTGCGTGTGCTCGCGCACACCGGCAGCTGTTGACTCGTGGAAAGATCGTGTGCTACCTATCATAGACACTGAAATGTTTGGTTCAGCATCCCTTTAACGCGCATTACGCAATAGTGATACACGACCGCGCGCCGGTACGATGCTCGCCCTGATTGAAACGGGCAGGGGCGGGGCTCGAACCCGTGATCCTTGGGTTCTGCAGCGCGAGCCTTTCGCTCCACGTGCTCCGAGCTGGTGTGCGCATGCCCACTCGGCCACCGATCCCAAAATCACGCAAGGAATATTTATATCGCACTGAACAAAAGCAAAGAGGAGTGTTTTTCGGAGCAAATCTAGGAGTTGAGCTTCATTTCTACCTCCGACTTCGTTCGCCAGTCACGTCACATCTTTTCGCAATTAAATATCAGAACGCAAATTTTAGCAAAGACTGAAAAATCGCTTCGCGCTAACTCGGTTGCACAATGTCCCGCATGCGTGGGAGGCGCCTAAAACCTTGGTAGCACTGCCGCTAATAAATGATAGCGACCACTTTACGTAAAAAATTATTTCGAGGTGAGCTTTTCTCCGGGTCTATCAAAAGACCGATGTGAGTTTTTCTCCGGACCCGCACCAAAGTGGGTGAGCTTTCCTCCGGAATTCGTCACGTTGCTGCAGCGAGCTGTATTGGGGCAAGTTCAGACACAGCTGACGCTACAAGCTAATGGGACCAATCAGAGGGCGTATCGCACCGCTATGGTGTTCGTCATCTTTCTGAACGTGTTCTATTATCGCAGAACCAATCATAAAAACATCGACTTGCGCATTTCGCGCTGCTGGATTGTTTCCATTGCCTCATAGCGTCATATCGGTTTTTTCCTCGGTTCCCACCATTTATTTCAAATGAAAATAAGAATAATTATATTATATTAATATTTTTATTATTATTATTATTATTATTATTATTACTATTATTATTATTATTATTATTATTATTATTATTATTATTATTATTATTATTATTATTAAGGCGAAAGCCTTACTTGTCCCATTTCGCGAAAAGGCGGCGGCGTTGTGCCCGAAAGATGGCCATAAAAATACGTCATCAAGCACGCGCCCCTCAATCGTATGCTCAAGGACGACGCAGGTCCTTGGTGTCCTTGAGGTCGTACGTAGGTCCTATAGACGTCGTCCTCTAGGCGTCATCCTTGAGGCCGTCCTAGAGGTCGTCCTAGAAGTCGTTCTCGACATCGTGCTAGACGTCGTCCCAGAGGTCGTCCCGGCAGTCGTCCTAGACGTCGCCCTCAACGTCATCCTCGACGTCGTCCTAGACATCGTCCTTGAGGTCGCCCGGGAGGTCGTCCTCAAGGTCGTTCTAGAGGTCATCCTAGACGCCGTACTTGGCGTCGATCTCTAGGACGTCGTCCTATACGTCGTGCTAAACTTTAATATGTCTAGAAACATTACTCGAAAACATTTCATCTTGCATATTTGATATGAGTTCCTTACATAAACGGTTTCTTTCTTTAAGAAGGGAACTGCCTCCCAAACCAGTGAATGCGGGCCTGGGCTGGACATGCTTTCCAGGCAAGTAAATGTGAATGATTATGTTGTGGTAAGGTATCATATATGCCCCCGTCAACAGCGAGTCAGTAGTATGCTGCTGCAGCCAGTGGTTCACTGGCAGGAAGGGGAACCATCTGCTGAGAAGGCAGAAGACAGAGCGACGAGGACATGAGTAGAGTGGTCAAGCTGTTAAATGCTGCTCCATACTAAGGTGTCGTAAAAAGGCACTTTAGAGCATAGGTCACTTCCAGTTACTTGTCGATAGTGGTGGCAGCGTTAGGTTGGCGACTACTCCACCCTTCAAGCACTACAAGTCGGTACCCCACGTCTCCTCAGGAATGAGCGACTACGATGCCTGGAAGCACCGCATCAATGTCAGCATTGCTGCAAACGAGTTAACTAACAGCAGAAAGCATCTCTTTCTGCTGACGTTACTACAGAAATGAACTTTTATAACATGCCGCCGTTTGGATGTGGAAGGGTGCTCATCGCTCTCCCGCCTCTGCCACAATATCCAAAGGGCTGTACTTTCCCCACTCATTGAAAAGTTGTGGCTGCCCAATTCTACATGCGACACGATGTTCCAGAGAACAGAATGACATGTTTAAGTACGACCAGACTTAAAACATGCCAGAGTGTTTCAAGCAGCCTTGGACAAAATACACGATAAAAGTATTTAAGTTACCTCACTAAATACCTGCTTCATAAAGTATTTAAAATACAACTTAAGTTACATTCACTGTAAAGTATCTTGAATAGAGCAGAAATACTTAGAAATGTAATTCAATTACTTTTTAAAATACTTCCATATTACATAATTTGTAGCGATGTTAGTGGCAAACACAATTATAGAGTTGCGCAAATCTGGTTTACTAGAATGGTTTATTAGCACCAGACTTGTGCCTATCTCAAATACTCTACTCAAGATACTGTATTTCAAATACTTTTTGAAGTATCTTGGTATCTTGCAAATATTTTTGATCAAGAGTATTTGATACTCTATCTTAATTACATTTCTGTGTATCTTGTAATCATTATCTCACATAAATTTTTGACATTCCGCCATTTTCCGAGTTTTTCCCTATCAAGTGGCGTGGGCGTGGCACGAGCAAACGTAAACATTCTTTCGAGCTACCAAATCCTGGTGCTAGCTTCGATTAGCCACGGTGACTTTGATTGAGCTCGTGCAAACATCGCGTTTATGCCGATTTTGATTTATATTTCAGCCTAAAGCTCGTCCAATGAAGGTTTTCCCTCGCCTTCCCAAAGGCGCCTTTGTTTCCTAGAGTTTCCACCAAAAAATCCTCGAACAAAAGGGGTGATTTTACAGAAGTAAAGATTGCCACACTCAGATGCAACGCAGAACGGGAAACGACCCATGACAGCAATGCAGACTTCATTGTCAAAAAAATAACAAATAGGAGAAAATGAGAAGTAAACAGAAAAAGAAGACACCTTTTTTTTTGCTTGTATATTTGAACCCGCTACGGCAAAACGTCTAGGTTTCGTTTGTTTATTTTCTTGTTGTCGTCAGTATGTCACTAATTGCTCTCGCGAACACCGTCTGTAAGCGAAGATTGATAAGCAGAGAACAGGACAGGAAACGAACTAGGAGCTGGATGACCTCTCAAAATGCAAACAAAGCGTTCCCCAACGTTGAGTGCCTTTCTGAAAGCAACCTGCTTGAAGAAGGTGCGACCACTGCCGTCGCTATTATGTGGGTTCTCTTGTTATCCATACACTCATGTCCGTATCCCAAGTTTGTTTATAGTGAATTCCGCATATAGGGAATATGGATTGTAGTTAAACGATGCGTCTAGGTGCGCCGCAGGACGTGATATTCAGCGATGTCACTATTGGAGAGGCGCTCTGACCCGATTGTTGCCTCCACACCTCGGTGTTTACCCAACACAAGGCCTGTGCACGTGTCCACGGGCCTTGTGGGAATTTCCATGTCATTTTCTTCAATAGAGCACGGGGCACAGTGTAATGTAAAAGTAGAAACAATAAACGAAGTGACGTTAAGTGCCGGATCTCTCCCGAAAGCAGTCGTCAGAAAATGCGAGCTTGACCCACTTCGGCTTTTGTGCTCAGCTGAGGACCGTGAATGCTGCCTTGTCCATGCAAGCCGCAGTGGTAACAAAAGAGCCCTCCTCCCCCTCACCGGAGAACACGAACTCCAGCCGAACGCTGACGCCGCATTCTGTCATGTCAGCCGAGCGCTGAGTCATTGTATTTGTTGTCGCCATCTGTGTAGTTCTAAAGTTAACCGCTTGGGGCACCACGGTCGGATCTCCTCCCCAAAGCGACCTTTCTTTTTGTCCCAGAGATGTTTTGTAACAATATCAGTGATATTGCCACGCGCGCTGCAGAGCGAACGCGTGTCCGAATGGTTGCCGCGCTTGGCTCTCGCGCGGAGGCTCCGGGTTCGATTCCAGGGAGCGGACTCCTCTTTTTATTTATTCTTTCAACTTGACATTCTCGCAAGTCGAAAACCTTGTCGTCTGATCGAGTTACGAATGTTCTACGCGGCGAAAGTTCTACGCCGAATGTTACAGAAATCCACGCGTTTACAAAAGGTGCTCCGTGTGGCGGTCCAGAGTCAGTCTCGTCCCAGCGCTCGATTCTGCTGTTTCGCCGACATCGACGTCTGCGACGCTAGTCTTTCTTTATTTTGTTTTAGGCACAAGTTCGGCCCATTAAACATTTAGTTTCTTCAGTTATTTGCCGCCTCATCATTTTTCATTCGTATAAACAAAATGTTTTACCTCAACAGTGTCAAAAAAAAAAAAAGAAAAAAATCAGCAGAACCCATCCTTTGGGAATGATTATCTACGTTAATGCGAATAGCATCAAACGGTGCGGAGTTATGCGCGTTCGTCAGGTGGCCGGCACACTCTAGATACGCCAGCCCACTCTTGAGGCGATTCTAAATTTGTTGACACTTTCACAGCCCTGCAGCACGATCTCCGCAGCCCAGCACGTGCGTTTGTGTCACTTAGGAAGGCGAGCAAAGCACGCGCCATACGCACAAACACTCAAAATGGTACCGACCAGACTTTCTGGCGTCTCAGCTAGTCTCAACCAACGGTACTTAAACGGTTGTTTATATCTTACCATAGGACGCGCTTACAGCGCTGTCACAGCACGGTGCGCGCGCGTTCCATGCACGAGGGCTCATTCCGCCTCGTGAGGCTGAGCACGGCTGCTACATCACCCTCTCCCGAGCGCGGGAGAGGGTGAGCTAGCGGCCGTGCTCAGCCTCACGAGAGCGGAATGAGCCCTCGTGCATGGAACGCGCGCGCACCGGTAGCTGTGACAGCGCTGTAAAGCGCGTCCTATGGTAAAGATATAAACAACCGTTTAGAGTGCGTTGAATGACCGCCTTCATAGCTCTGTGGTTAGCGCGTCTGCCTGCTGATCAAAGGGTCAACGGTTCGAATCCCAGCCGGCGCCGGTCTTTTTTATTTATTTATCGACCCGCGGCGTAAGAGGTTAGATAGCCAGATAGATAGATAGATAGATACATAGACGAAAAGTGCGTGAAGTATCCAAAGAATGCTATTC